>JAEQML010076809.1:0-13185 GCA_016904865.1 Pissodes strobi
TAGCTAAAAATAATGAAATCCTTTTCTTTGATGATGTTTTCATAAAAATTTATATTTTTGCAAAAATTTAGCTAGAATAATAGGTTTTCATATTTTTTAAATTTCAATGAAAATTTCCGTGTTTGTAAATATAGTACAGCATATTATGTTTCTGCATTGAATTTGATTAGAAACTTAAAATGTTTCGGTGTGAAAAACAAGATTAATCTATTTATTGGTACCTATATATAGCACTATATTTTTAGCTTTTGACTGTATTTTATGAACGAAGCAGTTAACGACATAAATGTATAATATGAAGCTTTCGATTTGCTTTCTATCAATGGAATCGCGCATATATATTTCGCGTATATAATATACTAGTCAACATGAAAAGCCAAATTTGCGGTGAGCTACATATTTCAGTTATGCGTATAATAAGTTTTATATCTAAATTCTAAAATAAAAACTATTTCACGATTGTTTTTAAATGTTCTATATCATGGAAAATGAATCATATGTTAAATATATGTTCTGACATACCTGTATGTATTCGAATGTGTCCTTTTAATTGGCCATTATTTGAAAAACCTACATCACAGTGGGGACACTTGTACTTTTTCGGCCTTTGCTTTCTTGCTGCCATTAATTTTGCTTGCTGTTCCTGGCTCAGTACTCTTGCATACTCTTCCAAAGCGTACCCCTGAGCCAAAGACTCGAGGAGGAGAGGATCGTTTGGTGGAAGACCCAGATGCTGAGCAAGATTTGACTGTACTAAATCTGTGCTCAGTGTGTTATAAGGATCTGGAATATAGTCTATAGGTAACGGAGCGCTTTGTATAAACCTGTCTGGATTTGCCATTATACCTTCATAGGATTTTGGACATAGTGGAACTGAATCACGTGGAGGGTGATTACTTGAACATTTGTTTGACACTGGACTTCGACAATTGCTAATTTTTGAAGGATTGCAGTATACATTTGAGCTTGGTGAAGGCGCAGTTTTGGTGTCTTGATACTCAGGGGAAGAAACACTTTTTCTCATATATGACTTTGACGTAAATTCATCTTTCTCGATGTCGGATGATTTTATTTCTTCGAACTTTTCTTCTGCCAGTTCTTCGTCTTTGGTTGTAGTTGATACTGTAGAATCTTGAGCGTTATCCTTCAAAATTTTTTTTGAAATTTGAGTGTCCCAAGGCCTAAATATTCTGCTACATTTATTCTCGTCTTTTCTTATTTTATAAGGGCAAAAATCGTTGTTTATATACATTTCTGTAACTTTTTTGCACAATACACTTGACACTTCTGACCAGTAATAACTAAATAAAACTTTAAAGCAATTTTTGGTATATACCTACCCTTCAAGTTCAGTGGGCAGTCCTTATGTGAAGTGGGGGTAACATATAATCTTAACAATACCATAACCCTCTTTTGTATCGCTCCATTATTGAATGAAATGGATATTTCAGGGGTTCATTGAATAGGGCCGGCATGGGGTGACTTTTTAGGGTAGCTGTTACCGACTTAGAGGATTTGTGTTTGATAATGTAAGTGTTATGATTTTTTACGGTTGTCTTTTCTAAATGCGGTCGAATTTAGTTGTAATCTGGTTAGGGAATAATGACATTTCAGGTACCTAAGAGGATTAAAATATTTCGAATCAAATGGGGCGACGTTAAGTCGATAGGTAATTGTAGTGAAAAAGTTAATTAACATGTGCGTTTACGTTTTACTTTTAAAAAGCGTATTTGAGAAATTTAATAGTTTTGCTTTTTAGTTAAAAATTAGTCTTAGTATCTCGGTCTATATGTATTTATTTATTTTAAAAATTATAATTTTCTGTTCAGGTATCAGTTGGCTTAAAGATCGGTTGTACCGGTTCTAAAAAAATGGAATAGTTTAATATCTTTAACTTTACGTCATTCCTCTTAAAAGTTCTGGTTCATAAAGAAATATGACAGGAACATTAAAAATTGAGATAGCAAAAAAATTAAATAAAATTTAACATTTCCTTAAGAGAGAACCGCCTTTAATTTTTATTTTAGAGCATAAGGAGATGCTAAGCATACAATGGCGCATCCAGAATTTTTCTCTGGGGGGCTTTCAATCTGAAATTATGTATGCTTATTTTATGGACTTGAGGAGTAAGAACAGCAACAACGAGAAGCTCTCTTTAAACTTTTAGGTAATTTTATTTTTACAAAGCACAAACTTAAATGACAAAGTGATAAACATATTTCTTAATGTAGTTTGGTTTTAAGTTTACCAGGTTTTTCTGCCAATTTATCAAAAATAGACTCTACCGCTGGAGTCAAACATCTGTGAAAAAGATAAATATTTATGCGTCGTAATACAGAAAAAGCTATTTTATTCTCCGCAGTAGGCACAGGTAAAGCTGCAAGTATAGCCAACATTATTTTAATATTTGTTGGCGCGAGCGTCTTTTCACAATATGCCAAACCACTTAAGGTATCTTTTGGCCCCTCGTATTTTTCGAGTCTAGTAATCGCTTTGTACCAAAAGTTAAGTTCCACTTTCAGTTCATCAAGCGTATCTCCTAGGTCACTTCTATAAAACACTACTAAATCTTCATATTATTTCATAGTGACATGAGAAGAGTTAGAGGGATTCGTCGTCAATAAATTTTAAAATCCAACCAGTAGCGATTTATGTTTAGAAAATCTATCTTTCAAATTATTTATGAAACTATCTAAGAATTGGATATAGATTGGTATGCGATAGTAATCTTCAGCAGTATGTACTAATATTTGCATTGCATTTTTTTCTGAGAAGTAGAAACAGGCGCAGTCGGTTTATTTAAAGAAAAGTCAAACTTCTCAGCTTTTCTGAGCATTCAAGAATGATTTATTAAATGCTTTATCTGCCAAATGTATTACTTTTGTCCAGTGTCCTGCTAAATTTGTTGCCTGCCTTAAACCAATATTTGTTGTTGAAGAAGCCGACCTAATAAGCTACTGTAAGTAAATACCTGTCTGCAAGGATATAACACATTCAGTCTATTTTACTGGAGAGCCTAACTGATCTGCAGCATAGCAGAGGATGAATCTTTATCTGTCTATTGAGAAATCTTATCTAGAACAAGTACAATGCCATCATATAGCTCAAAAAAAGTGCAATACAGTTGTACCTTTCAGTCCATCTGGTAGCACAAAATCTCGTCATTTTTTTGTGACCAGAAGTAACCTTGGTTCTTCCATAGATTGTTTAAATACAGCCTGTCTTTTGGGAGTATTAAAATAAATCGTACAGCTTTCCTATCGTGCCCATACCGTTTCTAATTGCGGGCACTGCACAAGAGCTGAATCATCATCATCATCATCACGTAGCTCTCTTGTCCACTGCAGGACATAGGACTGCCTCAACGATTTCCATCTGGAATGGTCTTGCGCTTCATTTATCCATACTCGCTTAAGATCGTCGGTCCACCGGGTTGGAGGACGTCCTCTCTTTCTATAAGCATCCTGTCTAGGTCGCCATTCAATAATTTTCTTCGTCCATTTGCCGTCTCCCTGTCTTGCCACGTGGCCCGCCCAACTCCATTTGAGATTTGTAATTCTTTCCACTACATCTGTGACTTTAGTTCTTTGTCGAATTACATTGTTTGTTACCCTGTTTCTCAAGGTCAAACTTAACACAGAGCGCTCCATAGCGCGTTCAACAATTCGAAGTCTCTCAGTTCATTTTTTGGTGAGAGTAAGGGTTTCTGCGCCATAAGTCATGACAGGGAGTACACATTGATTACATTTTTCTTTTAAGGCAGGTTGGAATGTCTGATCTAAATACGTAACGCAGTTTTCCATATGCGGCCCAAGCTAAGGTAATTCGTCGGGTAATCTCGCATGTTTGGTTGTCGCGATCAATTTTTATCTCATGTTCTAGGTATTTGTAGGATGTTACTTGTTCGATTAGCTTTCCATCTACTTGACTGTTTTGGTAAGTTACCAGGTTTGTCATAAATTGGGTTTTGGATGTGTTGATCTTTAATCCAGCCTGGGTAGATGTAGTTGTTAAGTTAGCGTGGTCTATTCCGTCGGCAATTAAAATAATATCATCTGCGAAACGCGGGTGGTCTAGCATCTCTCCGTTGATATTTATTCACATGTTGTTTCAGTCTATTCTTTTAAATGCATATTCTAAAAGTGTTGTAAATAATTTTGGAGAAATTGTGTCTCCCTGTCTTACTCCACGCTCGATTTTAAAGTTTTCTGTCTCTTCATATAGCTTGACACTTGCTGTTGCATCTTGATACATGTGGCTAATGAAAGCTGTATATCTATGATCCACCCGGCAGTGCCTTCATCATTTCGTAGTGCTTGATTTTATCGAAGGCTTTGTGGTAATCCACAAAGACAAGAACGAGAGGTTTATTATACTCGACGCATTTCTCTACTAAAGACTTTACCACTTGTAGGTGAGCATTTGTACCGAATTTTGCTCTGAAGCCAGCTTGCTCTCTAGCCTATTATAGTTCTAATTTGAAATGAATACGTTTAGTGATTATTTTAGTGAATAGCTTATAGAGATGTGAAAAAAGGCTAATGGGCCTATAGTTTTCTAAGTTGGTTATATTGCCATTTTTGTATATTAAGATAATTATGACATTGTTCCAAGCTGTTGGTGTTGTCGCATTTATTAGGCATATATTGAAAAGTCTAGTGACAGCTTTTAGTAATTTCTCACCTCCTTTTTTGACAGCCTCTATTACTATGTCATCATCTCCTGGAGCTTTATTATTTTTCATCTCCAATAAGGACATTCTAACTTCTTCTGCTGTTATTTCGGACATGTTTAGCACTTTCCCAATAGATGGCCTTTCTTCAATCTCGTTTTCATGATATAGTGTCTTATAGAACTTTTCAACAATTTGTATTATTTCTTCCTTTATTTGTCACAATTTCACCATCAATATTTTCAAGCTTACATATATTGCTTCGTCCTGGCTTCAATTCTCATGTCAGTATCTTCATACTTCTGTTCTCTTTTATGATTTTCGTTGTTTTTTCTGTGTTATATCACATCATACTAGCTGTCTTTATTCAGTTGGCGTAGTTCGGTATTATTTTCAGTATATTTATTCTTCAGCTCCCTTCTTTTCTTCATCTTCTCTTTTGTGTTTGTGCTAAGTTTTCCAGGATTCTTTTCACCAATTGCGCAGTGTTGTTTGTTTGCAGTATTAATTGCCTTCATGATGGTATTGGTAAGTTCTTCCGTCTCTTGATTAAGAACTGAATACAACTAGATTAAGTGAATGTGCAGCACAGTGTACATATACTGCTACTTGATACAATTCTTGTATATGGGCCCCGTACTCCATTCAACTTGCCGCTCATGGCAGCAAGACCATCGTAGCCCTGACCACGCATCTTGCTCATATCAATTCCAAAATTTTTAAGCTTGTCAACTATTGCTGTTGAGATTCCTTTTCCTTTAACATCTTCAATCGGTACAAATTGCAACAAGAGTTTTTGAAGTTTGGAAAATGTTGGGTCAATACAGCGTACGCAAAGAGACATTTGCTGTAACCCAGCTACATCACTAGTATCATTGGCGAGTACTTAAAAATATTGTCACGAGTAGCTTCAGGGGATAGCGCATTTTTTTAAAGAATAACTTCGCAGAGAAGAGCCGCGTCGCGATTAGTACAATGACGGGGTCTCAATGCTTCCTTTAATCTACCACTGGATGTTCTACTCGTGAGGACACGCCTTGTTTAGCGTGCCGGGGGTAACTGAGGTAGACCGGGACCGCGTTACGTGGGGTAAGAATAGATGAAAAAATAAGCACGTTTAGTTTATAACAATAACAATGTATTAACGATAAAACTTTAACAATAATTATTGGTCAGAAAAAATGAGATTCTATTATACCCGGTTACTACGGTGCTCATGTTTTCTCGATTATAGGTTTTTGGTTACTGTCTTATAATTTATAGTTTTTGTTAAGAGTTGGGTTTTATTTAAGAGCACTAAGAGATTTCACTAAACTTTTTAACTGACTATTTAGACACTTGTCTTTCTCTACACTCTGACAAACTTCTTGTCAAGACTTTACTATGGAGGTTGTGAAACCCCTGGTCCTAGCAGTCGTCAAGTGACTAACCGGTGCCGGGTTTGGAAGGAAAGGAATAGAACCTAAAGCAGTCGTATGGCTAACTTTAGGAGCGGATAGAACCCGTCGTCAAGTGGCTAACCTTGGCAGCTGTAGGTGAGACTAGAGTCTGATGAACTTGTGGTTCGTTAGCGTATTTATATAAAACAAAGTGATGATCATTGCATGCATAAAGTTCAAAGTCGCTCCCGTTGATTGCTCGTGTTATTTATATTTTGCCTTTAATGTTTATATAACAATCTCCAAGTTCAAGTTCAAACTTGCGACAGGGCGTTTAGTAGTTTATCCATTTTAGCAGATTACACATTCCCCCGCCCTCTAAAATGTTGGTCCCCAACATTAATGCGACCGCTATAGCTCAAAAAAAGAAAGACCTCAATTCGAAAAAACTTGCCGCATATTACTATGTGATATTACAATTTATAGAACATAAAAAAATATCCATCAGTGGTCTTGTTACTTTCTGGATCCAAGCTGATCCTTAGTAACTCCCTCTAGCCTCCGCTGCAGTCTATATGTCTTAGCATTGACATACCATTAAACTGTTTTGAGGGTATCATAAGTAAGAGCCTGCTGGAGAGACTAGTATGGACATCCACTGGTGCTTGGTATATAAAATAAAAAAAGAAACATATTTTTATAAACTGTCTTTGAAATTTTATACTTAACTCTAATTCTAGATTAACAGATAACACGTAGAATGTAGCATTCCCCACCAAGTATTTTGCATATTTGAAATATCTATACTTTACCGTTGACTGGCCAATAGACGCCTATTGGTCAATCAACGTTTAGACACAATATCAACTATTTATAAAATACTGATACATGTATTGTAATATCTTGCTTGTATTGACTAATTCAGCCTGCATGAGATGCGTCCACCCCATAAAAGTTGATCTTTGGATTACCACATTTATCATAACCGTAATATCGCTATTTTATAAATTGTCTCAGTAATATTTACAATTCTACAAAATAGTTTACATGACTTATTTCTTTATAGAATCATACTAGCTGTCTTTATATTATTTAGTTATAGTCTCCTATTAAATATAGAGTTTTATTAACTTTTATAAATACGGTCCTGTTCTCTATAGTACCACTATTGCCGGTAATTATACAAAAAATATTAATTATGTTAAATTATTTTGTACATCTGATATTATATTACGATCCTGTTTATGAGACTAATATTTATAGCTGTATCTTATGTCTCTAATTATAGCAGTTTATTGGACTCAGTAATACTTGTTGACTTATACAAAAATCGGCTGGCTTTTTATCGTCTCTTAATCGACTTATTTATGCTTGCTAACAATGTTTATATTTAAAAATGTTTATCTGTATACAATTTACCTATTTTAGTTCCATGAAATATCGTACAGTAAATTTTTCTAATATGTAAGATTAATAACTAAAAGGTATCTTATACTTTACGCTACAATATATTCTTTCTTCTGCTTGTAGCTTGTCCCTCACTTCTTGGTGGCTAGATGGCGCCCTTTGGACACTGCAGCGAAAGTAACCATCTTTGCTCCATGTCGCCTTGTTGAGTATCGCTATGTCGATTTCTTTTCCCATCTCTACTTCAGCGAGTATTCGCCGAGTAGTTCTGGTGCTTTCTTCGTTTTTATTTCCTTTGACTGGTACCCCTGTCAAGTCGTCGACCTCGAACTTTTTGACCTCTGGGAAAAAATGCTGTCGTGTCCTATTCGTCAATTCGTCATTTATTTCAACGGTAGCATTTTTTGCGTTGTGTATCGCCTAAATCAAATAAATTCATCATTAAAATTTGTTACATTCATATAATGACGAAGCTTTGTGTATGATTTTGCACCTTTTGGTCGGTTTTATGTTCCTGCCGAATGCAGTTTTTGCAATGTGACCAGGGATTTGCCTTCGAAGCTTGAATCTTGGCAAGTGCTTTGAAGCGAAAAGGTGAGTGTTGTATTACTTATAATCATTATTTTCGGACTCTTGTAGAATGAGAATGGATGCTAGATCATAAAAAACTCTAATCTAAGGGTGTTCGATGCATTAGTTTGAATTTCTTGGAAACATTTTGCGTGACTGAGTTTGAGGTTAGAAAAGGCGTGGTAAGGGTAAATGACCTTTTTCGCCATGTACTCCATGTGGGGCTTGAATATTGGCAAGAAAAATTTTATCAATGATTATTTATTCCATTCCAAGCTGTAGATGACGTGTATTACTGCTAGTTTAACATGGAAGTGGTTATGTGAAGATTAATTATCGCTTTTTTAGGTAACGGAAGCATACAATAGGAATAATAAGAGTCCCTGGAACTTAATGGCTTATGGTCTGACCGAACTGTCATTGCTGGCTGCTGTGGCACCACATGTTCCAGATTTCTCCAGTCTGTCCATGGAATGGTTTTCGTCATAACTACTGGATCCTCACGTCTTCTTTCTACAACTGTAGGTAAGTCGCTAGATTTTATTGCTTAGCTTTAGTTTTATTCATGTTTGTTGTCTCGTCTTTTGATAATTATTTTCAGTTTCTGCCAGATATTGCATGTCCTGCTGCTGCTGTTTTCATTGTTGTGTTATAATTAAACTCCATAGATCTCACAATATTTAGATATCTTTTGAGATTGTAATGCTCTATTCTCAGCTTTTTTTTGTTATATTTTTCTTAAGCATTTCTTCGCTTTTTAGGTCTGGTTTCTTGCAGAATTTGGAGACTTCTGCGCAACTGGATAGCTCTTCCACTGGCTCCTGAGTACTCGATGAACTGCTGATGTCTGTGCACATCTGTACCTTCTGAGATGATTGGGCCAAAGTCGCAAGGATTTGGTAAATGTGTTATTTACAGCTTATTATTTAATTCATCTTCCTGATATATTTACATTGTTTCTCTATCCACATATATATTTATTATTTTATTGCTAATTTCTTTATATTATATTCCCATATCTTAGGTTTCCTTATTCTTTACTTAATCTGTACTTTATTCTCTCGCTTCCGTATTTACTACTTTCTTATTTATTATGTATGCTTTATTTGTGTGTAATCTACTAAAATGCATAAGCTACAAAACAAATATCACCCTGTCGCAAGTTTAAACTTGAACTTGGAGATTGTTATATAAACATTAAAGGCAAATGCATGCAATCATCATCACTTTGTTTTATATAAATACGCTAACGAACCATAGGTTCTTCAGACTTTGGTCTCACCTCCAGCTCCCAAGGTTAGCCACTTGACGACTGCCTTCTGGGTTCTATCCGCTCCTAAAGTTAGCCATATGACTGCTTTAGGCTCTATTCCTTTCCTTCCAAACCTGGCACCGGTTAGTCACTTGACGACTGCTAGGACCAGGGGTTTCATAACCTCCATAGTAAAGTCTTGACAAGAAGTTTGTCAGAGTGTTGAGAAGGACAAGTGTCTAAATAGTCAGTTAAAAAGTTTAGTGAAATCTCTTAGTGCTCTTAAATAAAACCCAACTCTTAAGAAAAACTATAAATTATAAGACAGTAAACAAAGACCTATAAACAGTACCTCAAATCGAGAAAACATGCGCACCGTAGTAATCGGGTATAATAGAATCTAATTTTTTCTGACCAATAGTTGTTGTTAAAGTTTTATCGTTAATACATTGTTATTGTTATAAACTAAACGTGCTTACTTTATCATCTCTTCTTACCCCACGTAACGTGATCCCGGTCTACCTCAGTTACCCCCCGGCACGCTAAACAAGGCGTGTCCTCACGAGTAGAACATCCAGTGGTAGATTAAAGGAAGCATTGAGACCACGTCATTCCACTAATCGCGACGAGGCTCTTCTCTGAGAAGTTATTCTTTAAATAAACGCGCTACCCTTAAACGACTCGTGACAATATGGGGACGAATTGACTGTATATACCAACTTTTGAAGAATGGTAAATTTCGGGGGGCGGGTGTAACCTCAAAAACTCCCTTTTGGGTACGCCACTGTAAGCAAAACTGCAATGTGTTATCAAATACAAATTTTTACTTAGGGAAATTATTAGACCAAATTCCATTCATGTTTTTAGTTTATAATTAATATTTTCGTATTATCGCTAACAGAAAAGAACAAGCAGCATAAATCAGTTACAATTCAGTCTTTAGTTTATTATATTTACCAGTAATTGGCTTTCTAATATTCCCAAGAAACATATCTTTTTTAGACTATGTGTCAAAAGTTCTCTCAATGTGCAATTCTAAAATTTATTAATATTTCTGTATAGAAACGAAAATACATCAATCTAATTAATCTTGGATACTATGAATCAGGCGGTCTGTTCTCGATTTGACTTCAAGAAGAGATAAGATAGTAAATGGCCCTCTCTTTAAAGTGAGGAAAATAAATCCGAATTTTTTTAATCGAGTGCAAAGAATAATATTATTTTTGGTGCTGAGATTTAAATAGTCAGGAGCCTATTTTTTTCATGTCATATTTCTTCGGAAATGTATAACTTTTTAAATACTGCGTTATACAAATTTGCCATTGTATGTTATAGATACGCCCGCTTTCAAAGTTCTGGATGAGTTACTGAATATTTAAATACAATGTTTACTCAAAAAATCAAAAATAAGAATTTATCGAGGACACGCGGCATAAAAATACAATAAATTGAGATAAGGATGTCTTTTCTATATTACGTAGAAAATATTCGGGTTGTTTAACCCGTGAGCACTACTAGCCAAATATTTTAACACAACTACTACTGGCCGTCGGGAACCTTTGAAAACAAATTTCACTCATTTTATTTGCATTCAACTGAATGCAATTTAAATGTTTTATTCGTTACACAAAGCTGGACCTGAACTAGCATCCAGTGGTTTCTTATATATAAATCACAGCAAAATGCAGTTTGAATATACGGATGAAGCACATTTGAATTAGGCTTGCCAGATATAAATTTTGAATAAGGGGTGTTTCGATTTTCGCCGAACAAAGAATGTCATAAAACTGCAACCGCCCCAAAATTTGATCCAAAATTCTATTAAACCGAGTACTCGGAGATTTTTTTTATATTAAGTTTTAGGTGTTTTTTAAAATCTAAGTTTACGCTCATGGGATAACCAATTAGGTTTTAAATCGAATATGGTGTTAAAATTAACAATAATTTTGAAAATCATTTTTCAATATTTCATTTTTTTTTTACAAAATGACAACAACATTGTGCTAACGTATGAGGCAGTCTATCTATAGCTTTAAATGTTTAAATATAAATAGCTAATAATAAATATTTTAAAGTTTAACATAGGAATTTTTGTGTAACAAATATGCCCATTTTTAAATGGAGTATTTTTGGTCCCCCTTCTGGATTTTTTAAAAAGGGGTATTTTTAAATTTCCATATATAAAAATGGGTATTGTACCCTAAAAAGAGACACGTCTGGCAAGTCTATATTTGAAGCAAATAGAAATTTTGCACTTTGAACAGCAATTGTTGGTTTTTCGGTCTTTTGTACTAAGTCTTTTGCGCTTCGACTTAGCGAGTCATTAAAGAGGTATTGGAGGATCCTCTAATACACCCCAAGCGAAACTTTACACATAATTCGAATTTTCCGAATCATGTCCATGCGCCTCCTCAATTATGAGTCAGATAATTGTGAAGCAGGTATTTTTATAAATGAGTAGGTATCTTGACATTTTTTGTTATTATTGGTACTAATACTGCCAATATTGAGGCCATCGACAGCCCCTTCTAGAGAGCGAATAAGTCGCACATTTTTCGTCCAGTCTATCAACGCCTACTTTCGAAGTATTGAAGAAATTTATATCGTGCTTCTTTGATATTCTCATCTATTCTCTTGTCATGATGTATAGTTGACTCTGAAGCACAGATTATCTTAAGTAATCAGTATCTGAAGTAACTGATTTTCATTGTTTAGGGACATATAACACTATGGTGCTTTGTGCTTTTAAACCGAATAGCAGGGATTTGGCAAGACTCTTTCAGTCTGGCAAAAACTGTTGTAGGCAGAATCAGCGCCTTATTTTTTTTGCAATGTGCCCACATAAATTTAACCAGATCCTTGTATGTCTTCCAATTACTCAAGGGAGGAATATCAATGTCAGTATTGCGATTAATAATCTTGAGAGATTCTATCAACAGCGCCCAACCTTTGGTTGGGATGCTGCAACTATGCCAATTAGTCCATGCAACTTTCTTTTTCAGCGCTGTAATTCATGCAACTGATATATGGATTAATAAACGTTTATTATTATTATTATTATTATTATTATCAAGTGAAGCACGACTTGCGATGCGTGAGATATTTCCTCTTTATCTGGTTTAGAAGTTTATCCAAATTGATTTCCTTTCGCATTAGTGTTGCCGTCGAGACGAGACGAGACGAGAATAGGCCTTCTCTCGTCTCGTCTCATCAGTCGAGAGAAAATATGTCTCTCGTCTCGGCGAGAGAACGCTTTCTCTCGTTCGAGAGAACCCTTCTCTCGTCTCGTCTCGACCCTCTCGTAAATATTAAATATTCCATTTAAAAAAGCACAAAACATAACAAAATATACGGGGTTAAAGGGGGTTATTCCTTGGGTTATTTTATGAATTAAAAGTATATATTAACATAGGTCCATTCTTTATCCACAGGGTGTTAATGTTAAAAATAATTTTTCTTTAATATTTTTTGCATTTCTTAGCGTATTACCTTGAAAATTGGCATACGGGGGCTTCTTGGTATGAAAAATCAGATTATTGACACATCCTTACTCTGGCCGATAGAGCTTTAAAAAGAAGAAAAATTTTATTTAAAATTATTTACATTTTTAATTTTATTTTTATACTTTAAATTTTACAATAAAAAATTTAAAGATTTATTTAAGCCGTAGCTTTCTACGTGTTCATTGTGTACAATTTATAGTAACCTTATTTTTTTAAATGCTGTAAAAAACATTTTTTTAATTCAATGCAACGTATTTTCAAGCAATCTGCAACACCCTGTATAGAAAAATATGTATTGTGCACAAGGTACTTCTGGAACGCTCTAGTTTTCCAGTCAAAATTTTGTTCTACACAGTGGCACAAAAAAGTTGAAGGGGGTGGACATTATAAAAAATCACCCTA
>JAEQML010076810.1:0-13185 GCA_016904865.1 Pissodes strobi
ACTTGTTATCCTATCTTCACCCGGTGACTTGCCATTCTTCATTTGCTTCAACGCTTTTTCCAGTTCTTCCTTGGCTATTTCCGGAAGTTCTTCTGAGTTTACATTAATAATATGTCGTTCTGTTTCTCTGTTATCTGGGTTCGGACATTGTGAGGAATACAAAGAAGAATAAAATTTCCTGATTTCCACCAGAATTTCCGTTCTATGATTTATTACTATTTCTTGTTGGTTTTTAATTTTTGTGATTCTTGTTTTGCTGACGCATTTATTTCCTATAACTTTCATGTTTTTGTTATTCTCTATGACTTCCATTATTTCCGCTGTTCCATACTTTCTAATTTCTTGTTTTATTTTCTTACCCAAGTTGTTGTATTCTGCAGACTCTCTATGCATTTGTTTTCATTGTTGGATAAGTCTCTTTGTGTCTGTACTTATTTTTGAATTTCTTCTTTGATGTCTACTTTGAGCGCAACTTTTCTTTACAGCTACTCGAATGTCGTTGGAGATTTCTTCCGATAGGTGGTCGATACTCATCTGTTCTAGTTCTTCCAATGGTTGAAGTTTATTATCCAGGGTTTCTGTTAGCTTGTTCTGTTCCCGCTGTAAGAGTTTTCTATCTGGACGTGTGTAGGATTTTATGAGCTTCCTCCTTTCTATTTTGGTGTCTATTTCGATAATAGCACTTACAAGACGGTGGTCGCTTCCTGTGTCAAATCTGTTTAACACCCCAACATCGCTAACGATCTTCCTATTGTTCGACATAACATAATCAATTTCATTTTTTTGTAAATCCATCTGGACTTTTCCATGTCCACCTTCGCTTTGGATCTTTCTTGAACAAAGTGTTCATACAGAAGAGTCTTTCACAGTTCAAAAAGTTTAAAAGTGTTTCTCCTCTACTGTTACTGATACGAAGACCAAATTTTCCTATAAGTTCAGAATCATCTTCCCTGTTTTTCATCCCCATTTTAGCATTGAAATCTCCAATTAGTAGACAGAAATGAGTTTTCTCTATGTCTTTTGCTGTTATAATGTCTTGATAAAACTGTTCTATTTCTTCATCTGTAGTTGTACTTGTTGGCGCATATACTTGGATTATTTGGATTATCTTATAACGTTTTGATAGTTTTAAAACAATATAGACAACTCGATTTGATACGAAATGCATTTTCTCTATAAAGTGTTTTTATTATTGTAGATGAGTAATGCTACTCCCCCAGTATAGTCCATCTCACCGTTTCTCTGGTATAAGATATGACCCGATTTTAACTCAGTACTTCTCTCTCCTGACAGCCTTGTCTCTGAAAGTACTACTACGTCCCAATTTATGTCTTGTAGCTCCTCCTCCAAGTGTTCTAGCTGTTCTGGTTTCCGCATACTTTTTATGTTATAATTGGTCACTATGAGTTGTTGGTCTCGCTTTCTGAATTTATCCGATTTCTTGCCCTCCCCAGAATCCGTAGGGCAGACTGGCACGGTGCCAGTGTGGGACGCTGAGCGTTGCGCTCTACCCACCTGGGGTCCTTGTTCGCTGGATTTAGAACTCGGCATTTTCTCTAGAGGGAATATTTGGCCATAATCTTGCCACGCTGGCCAGACGGGTTGGCAAGTGGGTTGTCAGCCGCTCCTAACCTGGAGAACTGTCGCTGTTGAGTATCCGCTCCTCTGGAGGCAGACGATACTCTGGTGCTAGTTTTGGTCCGCTCTGGGTATTTGATTTCCCCGGTACCACCCATATCTGGGAGGCATTCCCCTAACCGCCACCTGGGGAGGCGCCCGATGGAGGACTAGCAAGCCCCCACGGTGTGTGGTGGTAGTCCAAAATACAATATATATTAGTAGGTCTGATACTCAGAGACACTCTTCGCGTTTAGCTTTTTATACCATCTTTCAAGGCTTCCTTTTTGTTGTTCCCCTCGAAAAATCTGGAATCAGCACGTGCCCCTATATTATGTTTTTACCAAGAACACTTAAAATTCCTATGTCACCGAAAATTCTACGAATTTCGTCAACAAATCGTTGCCATGTTGGCAGATGTAAGCAATTTTACCTATATGCTTTAGTCACAAACTACCGAAATACCAGAAACCATTATACTACTGACGGCCAATGATAATGATAACATGCCTTATAGAAATATCCCTCGAGATTAATATATTTTGTCCATGGACCTAAGTTAAAATAAATAATTTATATTCGTCCACATATCGAATAACAAATCCACCACAGATCTAGAATATTACATTATATTATTACGTACGAGTCCGAAGCTAAACAGAAAAAAATAAATGCTAAATTTAAGAACTATGTTTATTTTGTACTAATATTACTCAATATTCTCTAAACGCCGCGCCGCGCCGCTCCTTTATAGGACATGCTAACAACTGGCAAGAATATATTCTTGCCGAGCCGGCAACACTGCACGATTATTAGTGAGGCTTTTAGTATGTTAAGGCTGTAGTAATAATTCATTTACTTATGGTTTGCAAACATTTTATCCCCATAATTATAGTTCATTTTTGTGTGTTCTTTCATTATACGTGCTAAAGTTCTGAATTAAAACATCGTATATTACTTAGTAAGCATCATGTTTCCTAATCTCGGGAAAAAAATATAAATATAATAAACGAGCCAACTTAACTGCGATGTTTGCGCGATCGTTTATCTCCTACACGAACGAAATATAACAAATATATCGTTACTTTTTTGTTTTTGTGTTTAAAAGTGTTACAAATCGACTAAGCAATCAAGCCCCCAGAGTTCTGTATACCGGAGTGTCGCGGAAACCACACTAATGGATCTAACGTTCATATTTTTGGATTTCCGAATGAACACGTTTTACTGCAAAAATGACTTACAATAATTATCCGAGACAACTTAAAGCCAAACAAAAAACCCAAAGTTTGTGAGATACATTTTGTGGAGTAACGGGGACAGTTTGGGTTATGGAAGCACTGGTCTACAATGAAACCATGAAATGGAATACAATAGTTTCTTAATTCAGATAGGCATGAATTTACATTACATGTAGAACAGTTGCATCTTGTGTGGTATGGTACTGCCTTGGTGCTGTAGCCTATGAGCCGCTATATCAGTTGTTATTTCTAGAGGGACTTGTGTATTGAACATGTTGCTGGTACTCGGCTTGGCCACGCTTATTCTTCTTAATTGGGGCATTGGTGGGTCAGCTCTAATCAATCCAGTGGCCACAGCAATTTTAAAGTATTTCTAAGATATCACTCCATCTGTTGTTCAACTTTTAAAGAGTATGAAGAAGTTTACTAGTGTAAGATTGGCAAAAGGAAAAAAAATTATGCCAACAACTTTTGGATTTTTTATCTAATTTTTGGCAACATTTTAATATATCAGACTTTCCACAAATGCCATGTTTTCATTTTAATCTCTTACTAATTTTTCCCAATTTACTTCTACCCTGGTCCCATCTCTTTAATTTTGTGTTACACTTTCTTTTAATCAGGACTGTGGAACTGCTCAGAAAGAGCATTAGTCTTTTTTTAGCCAAACAGAAAAGCTCATTCTCCAATTTGAATCACTTTTTTCATCTGTTGATTAGTTTTGAGATCATCTGGAACGCCTAATCTATCTTTTCGAGCTGTTCCACATGCTTACATCTTGTCTTCAGCAAGACGCGTTGTATTGGCACTGAATTAAAATAGTTGTCGAAATAAACTTCATAATGCTTCCCGTGTAAGATCCTTTATAACTCTCGATCCGAAGCTCTGCTCCTTTATATATTTTTTCTACAAACGTCACTAAAAGTACAACTTTTAACGCATGCTGTCAGTGTCTAAAATGTCACTTTATGGCACTGGTGCTAAAAGTAATTTACTTTTAGCACTGGTGCGAAAATATAAAAATGTTTTATATCAGACTGAACTTGCCACTAACATTTTTCAGATCGCACCATCTAATGAAACGGTTGTACGAAAACTCGTATTGTTGCTTACTAGGCAATAACTCGAAAGTGACTTTATTAGCAGCTTCTTCGATATCCGCAGGAAGAAATTAATTTTCTTGATCACTTTCCATGTCACGAGATTTGAAGTTAGATACTTGTCAACAAACGGTCGAATTTTCATTACCGTAGCAACAATAAACTTGATGAATAATTTGATTTCAAAATAGTATATTAAGATACTAGTTTTAAAAGACCATATTTTATCGCACGAGCACGAAATTAGGGAACGACCCGCTTGCGGGGAGTTTCCTAACGTGCGAGTGCGCTAAATGTCTTTTAAAACGTGTATTTTATACTATTTTTTCTATTTTGCACGTCTTTTAATGAAAAACATTAATTTATTCAAGTCGCGATCAAAAGTTGGACGTCCATCTTGTCACTTTTGACGTCTGTATTATTAGGAATCCCATTCAAAACGGTGTCGAAATTTTTGCTAGTAAGCCTTGGCATTGAACAATTTTGTTAATATCATAGTAATCAGTCAACAAAAGTAGTGTCGAAAAGAGCTTCTTTTCGACACTACTTTGCGTATCGAAAAGACTTCTTTATGATACCAAAATAGAAAAAGATGTTTTATAAATTTAATAACGTAAGAAATGCGTTGATTTATACTTTGAATTGTGTTTGTAGAAAAAATAGTGTATGATATATGTGCTAAAAGTGATTTTATTTTGTTCGAAGGGATGGGACACTCCGCCTTCGGCGTCGTGTCCCAAACTTCCCTTCTCACAAAATAAAACGTCACTTTTAGCACTTATATCATAAATAACTATTACGTTTCCAGTGCATATTTTGAATTGCAGAACGTAGCCTAAGTGATCAGCACTCGCCCATATATATCCTCTCTTTCCAGGGTTCATGGGCATATATTGGCAAACTACATGGCCCCATGAGAAACGTACGTATCATGGGTTCGTCTGTGAATTGTTGCCTGCTAGGCCGAAATGAACTTTTATAGATTGCGGAATATTCATCTAGTAATGGTCGCACTTTATACAATTTATCGTAAAGGTCGTGACTTTTTCTATATTCTAATGAATTGTCATCTATGCGAATATGACTGAGGGGCGATCCAAACCTGTCGCGCAACATTCATGAAAAAATATACTAATATGTATAAAGTATAGAAGTATAAAATTGCTGGAGCAGAAATTTCTGTAGCTGGGCCTTTTTTTACTCCCATTAAAGGGGTTTATACAAAAAAAAACACTTTATTTCTTGAAGGGTGGTTCGAGCGTTGTTTTTGCGATGCTTTTGTACTTTATTTAAATATGTTTGCAAAACTAGTTTATTTAAAATATGAAATTCTAACAAAATTCTTAACTATCAGAAATATTTAGGCCGACATTGTATACAAAAGGAACGGTTTGTATGGCATTATTTGAGTTGACGGTTCATTTTACTTTATTTCGATCAACAAAATGTATTACCGGGTAAATCATCTTCACTATCACAATCGTAATTTGAATTGCGCTCCTCATCTTGCCTGTCCATAATATCGCCTTTCTCGCCTAAAATATCGTCTTGTCCATCTAAAGTAACAAAAACTAACCAAACCTAACCCAAGGCATGCCCAAAATTAAGAAAAAAAAACTTTTTACACATAACTTTAAAAAGAAAATAAAAAAACTGACGGGAATCGAACCTCGCGTCGCCGTATCAAAAGAGCAGCATCTAACCACTGAACCACCAGAGCACTTGTTGACAATTCATTGGGCCGCAAGGACATGGGTAAACTGAACATTTCATTGGCCTCATTAGATGCCGTGCTACGGCTATCTCTAAATGCAGTATAGTGTGTGGCCTCGCCAGTCTTCCAACAAATTGAAGAACGCCGTTGTACAATCTTGTCGTTCGACGCCGCATTACAGTGATTGGCCGGCTCGGTCCAAGGCTGCAATTTAGAGGAGCAATGACATGGTCATCTGAGAATAATAACGTCATTTTTTTGCTACGTTAACCGTTTCAGTAAACATGTGGCTTTCATGATTATCAAAAATTAATAACGATGAATTATCTTTACTAGAATTGGAATCTTTAAAGAAATATTTTATTAGATCTGGAAATAGGTTAGTCGTCATGCAGCCTGACTTAAAAACCAAGCCAAGAGTTTCGAGCAGCGGGTCATTCTGAGATTAAATTTAGTGCGGGGATATATCATAACCGGCGAGATGTGGTTGCCGGAAGCTGAAATCCAGCAACAAGTTGTACACTAGTAGCTTTAATTCCTCCGGTTGCGACAATTTTAGCGGATTTTGTACAGTTATTATCACGATATCGTCCATGTTAAAAATGCGAGCTGCATCAGATAACTTGTCGGGCTATCTGAAAAAACATATTGTGTTAACAAAGCATTGAAGACGATCATCCTCGATAAGCTGCAATTATTCTGGTTCCTTAATCGTTACATTTGAATCACGTTTAAAAAATCCATCTATGAAGCTGTTCCTTTTCTTTCTACGATTCTAGGACTTTTATGCTACTAACCTGTGTTAATTCATAAACTAATGTTCTAACTCAGAAAGGACTCTGTCCATAACACAGCTTGCTAATTTCGAACTCTGGGAAGATGGGAAGGTAAAAACTGGTTAGAACTGGAATAGTGTTTTCGTCGAAAATTGGGGGCAATTGCGTAACCCGGCACGTGTTTTCTGGTGCAGGTGAACAGATTCCGGATTTTCTTGGGGAACAAATGCGTCAAAAAGCTGCTATAAAAGCGTGAAATTACCGGATAAAAATTAGTAACGCCCGAATGGAGCTAGAGAAATTTATAATAAGACCTTAAGTTTCTAGTCTGCACTATAGTCTTAGTTGTGGCCAAACCGAATCTGGTGCCTCATAGTTTAAAGGCTCATGGAACTAACTAAGTAATTAAGTAAATTATTCATGTCGTCGGTTCGAAAAGTAATGTAAAGAAACGTTGTTGAAATTCGTCATCCGTCGATGGAGAAAGTGGTCAAACAGAAGCAATGGAGGCTCGGATGGCGGGTTCCGGGTTAACATTAAGCGTCAGACAGTAAGTTTAGTTTTAAATCATAATGTGTACAGTGCTTGTATATTTAGAAACAGTTATTATTGTATGGTTGCCAGAATTTCATGAGTATTTCAATAAACCAATTCAGTGCTAGCGGTAGATAGTAAGTTTAGTTTTAAATCATAAGGCGTAGAGTGCCTATATGTTTGGCAACAGTTATTGCTGTACGTATTCGATAATTAAATGAGTATCCCATTAAAATAATTAGTGCTAGCATACTCCGTATTTTATTTAGTTAATTCACTGCGGAAAAGAATATTGCTTATTAATCAATAATTGTTTGACTGGTTCGTTTTAACTATCATGCTCTTAGATAAAATATAATATTCTAGGAAAGCTGGTACACTGGAAAAAATTCACAGCGACTAAATAATAATACCAGTGAGATTTTTCTTTTACGGTGCAAAGACTGATTGTCTGGCGGCATGTAGATACGAAGTCATATTAGAAAATAAGTGAATAAATTTAGCCACTCTTAAATCAGAAAATGCTCTCTTTCAATTGTGTGCTTCCTTAAAATTCGCAATTTGGGCGGTTGCCCAAGTGTATAGGTAAATAATTTTACGACGAAATAGGGTGTCAACCATAGACATATAAAAGAGGGATGCCTATGGTGTCAACACACTGGTTCTGCGAACCCGGTTACAGATAATGAACAGGAGGTGAAGAAAAGGCCGAATACACAGTAAATAAAGGAATAGGGTAAATCGGCGTTCATTACATTAGCGGTCATTCTCATTCTAACTAACTATCCGGGCTTCGTTTCTATTTTAACATATCTAGCCAAAGCTTGGAACTTCACTGCCTATTATCACGGTTGTCACAGCATTTTTCAGTCGCTCATCGGTAAAGCTCGTCCGCGAGCCATATAATATAATTAACTCGAAGATGAAACAATGCCTCACAATGGGACTGTCTCATTGTGAATCATTTGTAGAAAAAATTACCTTAGCATTAGAAACACTAGTTTTACCAGTTCAGTAAACGTTGCCAAATCTCTTAAGTTAATTTTAATTTAAATTTTTCATTGTGAAACATGTTTTATTGAAAAAAAAAAGAAAAACAGTTTTTTGTAGCGCATCACATCTAATGTGAAAGTTTTGCTACTGAAATAAACGTTGCTAAATCTCTTAAAAGTTAACTTTAATTGAGATTTTTCATTGTGGAACATGTTTCATTGTGAAAAAAACTAGAAACACTAGTTTTCTGCAGTGCAACGCATCTAAAACCTGACAATTTAGCTGAACTGAATTCATTGTTGACAAATCTGTTAAGAGTTTATTTTCATCGAGATTTCTCGTTGTGGAACATTGTAGAAAAACTAGAAATGCCAGTTTTCTGTAGCCCAGCACGTCTAACTTGACAATTTGCTACTGAAATAAATGTTGCCAAATCTTTTTAGAGTTAATTTTAACTGAGATTTCTCATTGTGGACATGTTTCACTGTGGAAAAGACTAGCAACACAAGTTTTCTCTAGCGCATCATATCTAACCTGATAATTTTGCTACTGAAATAAACGCTGCCAAATCTCTCAAGAAACAATTTTAATTGAGAGTTTTTATTGTGCAACATGTTTCAATGTAACGCATCAGATAACCTGCTAATTTTGATACTGAAATAAGCCTTGTCAATTTTTTTAAGAGTTAATTTTAATCGAGATTCCTTACTGTGGAACATGTTGGGCGCCACTTTGTAACGAAATCTAATTAATTATTTTAATTTTAATTAATTAGTTGGGCGCCACTTTGTAACGAAAATAGTGCCCCGAAAGTAGGACGCCATTTTGTAACGAATTGATCAGTTGGGTGTCACTTTATGGTGAAATACTAGCTCAGTCGCCAATTTATAAGGATAATTTAATTTAATTTAATTAATTAAGTATGAGATTCGTTTTTTCTGAGGGGGCGAGTTGTCTCTTTTATTAATTATATTTTGGGCGCCAGAGTTCCTAGAGACAATGCGAATATAAATACTTAAAGATCAATAACTATAAAGATAAGAATATCAATAATTTGCCCTTATAATTCTTGACTCACAGATCTCGATCTTACGATAAAATAAACAAAGGAATTCTAAATCAATAATATATTAATTTTATATCGGCTCCCTCTACAGGTCTGCTACGTGCGACCTGTTCGACGTGGACGAACACCTGCTACTTCCTTCTTCCGCCAACGCAGTTTACATGCAAAAAACATGCAACAATGCAAAAAACATAATCACCTAATCTTAGAGGGAAATATCCTGTGGAACTCAGTTAGACTATTACACAGGAGGAAGTATTCAACAATTTGAAAATTTACTGGTTAAAGCAAGTATAATCAAAAACTTAAATTACAATTTTAAGTTGAGCAAAAATTACAAGTAAGCACTGTTAAGCAAAAATTATAAATAACTACTGTTAAACAAAAATTATAAATAACTACTGTTACTCAAGATATTCTTTTTCTTTACTTTAAGGTATAAAAGTCAAAAGAAAATGATGGAACTACGTTCCAAACAGTGGCTCTCGGCAAATCTAAATAAAAGATAACTTGAATTTATTGATAAACAGAAAAATAGAGGTACAACCTCTCTATAAACGAGTCTTATAACTCCAAATAAGTAATTTCTATTACTTTTTTATATAGCCCTTGGCACATATACGATAATTGAGCGTAATTACACCTCAATTAAGACAAAGATAAGGTACTCACTATCTCGCATTGAGACAGAAATTTAGATAAAAGATAAAAAAAAACAGGTGAATTTACACATGTGAGCT
The DNA here is from genome assembly GCA_016904865.1 of Pissodes strobi. Lineage (NCBI taxonomy): Eukaryota > Metazoa > Arthropoda > Insecta > Coleoptera > Curculionidae > Pissodes > Pissodes strobi. The sequence goes on from JAEQML010076810.1 coordinate 9,779, forward strand.
TAACCTCTCATAAATGCAATTAATGTCGATACATCAGTGTTGAGACGCGACAAGGCAAGTTCATCAAATAAACTGAAATTTTAATGAAATAAGCCTGAAAAGAAAAAATATTAAAACCAATAATACTATGAGGGAAAATTCGGAGAAATTCTACCAAAAATTCAATTTACTACATTTACAGGAATATATAGAACTTATTCCAAGAAATCCCCAAATAATACTGTTCAATTTAAATGGAAATACGTAAAACAATGTGCGTGACCGCTAAACAATTAAATAATTACGTTCTCTGTAAATTTTGACTAAATCATTATCAAATTACATGAATTTGACTAATGAGATACGCAATTATCCACCAACAAATCGGTATCTTAACCCAACGGTTAAAAAATTAAGATTACTGAAGTTGTAAGTTAATCGAAAGTGTAATATAAAAATGCTAAATTCTTGCTTTAGCAGAATGTTATTAAGTGAATCAGAAACAATTATTGATTAGGTATTTAAAAAATTAAAAAATTAGTGAAATATATGCAAGATGAATAAAATATTTCAAGATCAAAAACTAGCACTCACCCGGTCAAGCGTCGCCACAAAGATAAAATGACCTTCCTTCAAAATTCAAGACGTTCCACAAATTATGATTTTCGATGTTTTAATTGGATAGTTTATATCATGTGATTACCACTATAGGGCACACGGCGACAAACCGAAGAAATACTCAATATATACTAAATATAGTAAACTATAGTAGATTAAATTCATAAATTGTAGGTATTAAATAGCGTACAATGCTTTCCAATTACCAACTACATGAGATAAGCCCGTTTCCGAATAGATGTCACTACTCAATATAGAAATCTACAGCGACACGAATCCGCAAATTGTAGGTATAAACCAGCGTACATGTGCTTCGTAAATAATTAGTTGCACGAAATATACCCATTCACGAAATCATTGGTAATTAAATTGAATTTAGTGGAGCGGAATAAACTTATATTCCGTTGCAGTAGAAAAATTTAAAAGTACCAGTTTCCTGTAGCGCATCACATCTAACCTGATAACTGATACTGAAATAAACATTTACACGTCTCTTAAGAGATATTTTTATTTGAGATTTTTCACTGTAGCGCATCACAGCTAACCTGACAATTTTGAGACTGAAATAAACGTTGACAAAACTTTTAAGAGATAACTTTAACTGACAGTTCTCATTATGGAACATGTTTCATTGTAGAAAAAGGTGAAAACACCAGTTTTCTCTAGCGCATCACATCTAATCTGACAATTTTGCTACTGAATTAACCATTGCCAAACCTCTTAAGATTTAATTTTAATTGATATTTGTCATTGTGGACCACCCTCCTTTACTGAAAGCTTCAGTCTGTCGAAGGCTTGCCTTCGCAGTTGGTATCCCATCAAGTGAAATAGCGAGAGGTCGATAGCAAAATAGTGATAACGCCAAGCTCGATCAATAGGGTAATCGTTGAAAATACCTAAAAGATCGTGAGTTAGCGCCGTGGAATCGAAAACGAATATTTATAGACCGTGAGTTTGCAGCGAGATAGAAAGAATAATAATTTTCGTAAATATAACATATTTGGGAAGGGAACGGTTTTCCGGAGATCAAATTTATGCGTTATGAACCCATCAAAACACCGCAAAAGAGTCCGTTATTGTCAATAAGATAATTCGGTAAGAAAAAGAGTACACAAAAATAGAAATAGCTTTCAATATTTTTTGTTATTTTAGCTGTTTAATTATGATTTATTTGGTAAGCGTTTCCCCAAACATACTCTGTTAAATGCTAATAAAAGGCATATCTAGATAAGAGAAGAAGATAATTGACACCTAGATCAGAAAAATCTTAGCACCCTATATACATTATACGAATAACAAAAGTGAAAATAAAAAACACATTTCCATTTTGTGAGATGAGGAGATAGAGGGTTTCATTTTGGACTCCCCGCATATGATTTTATAAAGTATTTTTCAGTCGCTCATCAACAGAGCGCAATTTTATTTAGTCAAATTACGATCAAATAGCAGGATAACAGAAGCCCACGCTATTAAATCCACAATAATGACTATTACGTCGTTTAGCCTAAAAACCACTTGTTATGTATGTGTATCCCTATATCTCTCTGATATTAGCGGCGAGGAAAATCAATATTTCAAGTACGTGAAAACATACGTGGGTTGGAAAGTTTCATTGGGTTTTCTCATTTTCGGTATTTTGCTGGCAAAATATTTTAATTGAAAACAGATGAACCAGCTAGACTAACACCGAAACATAAATAATAGAAGTGGCATGTGATATTAGCTCTAAAACGGAGTTCTATCCACAATACCGAAACAAAATTATTGCACTCGACGCGCGTTTCGCTAACCATGTTAGCATCATCAGGAGATGATTAAAACTAAATTTAAAACTCTATCTAACTCGCTTTTATACTAAATGTTTGCTTAATCAAGCGGAACCAAAGGAACCAATCCTGGAATCCCACTAGTCACGCTTGATCAACCAATACAATGGACTATACGGAATAGGCCCTCTATCTCTATTTAAACTATTCTTACATCTAATAATTTCCATACTTTCATATGCGTCTAATAATCTCCTATCAGTTATATTATGAATTAATTTTAAATTGCTAATTGTTATTCGATGATTGTTATCAAAAGCATGCTCGGCAACACTTGATTTTTCTGTTCTACCATACTTTAAATGAGCTATGTGTTCCTTGAATCTCGTTTGTATAGATCTTCTAGTTTGCCCAACATATTTTTGGTTACAATCCATGCATCCAATTTCATATATTCCACTTCTTTCTAATATTTCAATTTTGTCCTTTGGACCACCTAATAATTTCTTAATGTTGAACTGAGTTTGGTATACTAATTTTAAACCTACTTCCTTAAAGACTTTTTGAAGTCCTCTAGTATACTGAGGATTATATGGTATCGAGACATATTTTGTATTTTCATCCTGATTGACGAAAGAAGTGGAATCACGAATGGTCTTTCTAAACAAATGCCTATTAACTAGTCTATTTATTAAGTTAGTATTGAAACCATTAACTTTCGCTATATTCTTAATTGTCTCCTTTTCATTATTAAATCTTTCTCTGCTGAGAGGAAAGTTAACCATGCGGTGTACCAAAAAATGTAAGCTGGCCAATTTGTGTTGGTCGCAGTGGAAGGAGTCATTAGGAATATATCGGTTAGTGGCAGTACTTTTTCTATAAATATCAAATTCTAGTGTGTTATTATCGTTCCTAATCACTAAAGTATCCAAAAATGGAAGTTTGCCATTGTTCTCGACTTCATAAGTAAATTTAATGGTGGGGAAACGGTTATTTAGTTTGGTTACAAAATCTTCGATATTAGCGGTTTTTGTGTCGAAAATC
>JAEQML010076811.1:0-13185 GCA_016904865.1 Pissodes strobi
CCAAAATGGATTCCATTGTTCCCGAAAATCGTTACAATCGTAGAGCATATTCTCTACTGTTTCGTACTCCTGTTCACAGCCTCAGCAATAGAGGTGTTTCGCATAATCTCATTATGTAGAGATGTTTCCTTGGCAGGCAGTGTCCACTCAGACTTCCCACCATAAGTAGTAGGTTCTTCCTTGATATACCCAGGTATGCCTTTGCTGCACACTCATTGGAGTAGCTTTTCCTGGCAAGTCGACAGTTAGTTCTTTTGGCCCATCCTGCCCTAAAGTCTTCATGGGAGATATTTTTTTTATCATATGTATAAAGTCGCGATAGGTATGTTAGAAGGGCCAGCTCTCCTAATATTTGAACCCGCTGCTGCCTTTTTGCCAATTTATCCGCTAAGTTGTTACCTTGGCACTGTGTATGTCCTTTAACCCAGCAAACAGAAATTCTGTTTATGAGGGCGGCATCCTCCAGTAAATTGTGGTATTTTAGTACCGACCTGGCTGTAAGTTTATAAGTTTTTACTGCTAGTAGTGCTAATCTACTATATTATAGGTATAGTCTACAATCGTTGAAAAAACACGTGGTTTAATATCGATCGTAATATTTTGGTCGTCGTGCACATTCTAAGACTCAGTTGCGCCTGCGCTATTTTTTACACAATTGAGCCACATTTTCTGGAAATTCATCCTATCCGGTGATAAACTACGGAAAAGTTTGGTTTTAATACCCGGTATTGCCAGATAAATATAAGAACCTTGGTCGTGAATATTTTCTATGATAAGCTACGCTACTCCACCACTAAGGCAATGCCTATTAGCCGTCAGTGAATCCAGTTCAGTCCATCATCAAAAATCTCAATGTCATCAGGTCTAAGATTTTTTGTATTTTTTTCGTTTATAATTCCGCGATTTACTTTTGAAAAATGCGATAAGCTTCTTATATTTTCTTCAATTAATTGGACCATTCTTTAAACAAGCATATTAAATTCTTTTTCTATTGATCCGCTTCCTGTGCTTCTTTGAGGATTGTTTGGAGAATAAAGTTGTTGTCTTCCAATTTGAGTTCTGTAACCTTCTTTCAACCCTGTTTAAACAATTTACGATAAAATCAGAGTTCCATAGCAACAAAATGAGTATAACTAGTCCTCACTAAAATAAGTACTGGTGACAAACTGATTGATGCATGCGGGGTTTGGGCAAAAATTTGTGAGAACTTTATTAAAAGTAATATTTTTCAAAAATGTTTAAATGCAGTTTGAACAAATGAGTTATGGCTTATGTTTCTTAAAAAAAAAAGTGCAGTCGTCTATCGTAGCCTTAAGCTAAACTTATGCATCCCTAGTCCAAAAAATAATTATTACTGGCTTTTATTGGATTTGAATAGGTTCAGGATAACTGCTTGATTGGGTTGCCTTATAGTCTTAAGCATCAATGATGATTTCATGATTTTATATAGTAAAAGCAAAAGTTATCTTTTTACAGATCTGACTACGTTATTAACTCCTTTCAACAAAGTCATGTAACACGTTGCTAACAGTTTGGGTTGAAATAGCTGAAAATTGGTAACTAGTCTAGAGAATTTGTAGCACAGCTGGATTTAAACATACGCTGCCTAGGCTGCAGCCTATGGGCCCGCACCACAAAAGGGTTGGAAGGGGACCTGCACGCACCAGTAACGGTTCCGTACCACTGCACCGCTGTCCAGATGAATCATGATATATCATTATACGTCAATGTTTAAAATCCGGTCTTTTGTTTTAGCAAATAAATAGTATAAAAGTTTGGTGGTCGTAATCATCATTCATCATTTGCATTTGGTTTAACTTAATCTGATCTATGGGTGTTTGACCAGCCTGACGAGAATATCTTCCATTATCTGCAAGCCAGAAGTTGCGTGAAGCCACAGGAAACACGAAGCGCATACGGGAGTAAGGGAGACAAATCTAACAACAAATATAAGGAAGGCACACTCGCCATCTTGTGCAAAATGCCCATAGTGTTTCAAACGTTCAAAATAGTTTCGACATAAATCTTATTTATTGATAAATAATAACCAAATAGTTGAAGTTGAGACCGTTTTGGTTCAGGAGCAAAATTTATCTTTGGAAAACATTTATGTATTACCTTTTACTTTACTACTTTACCCTTATTGAATATTAGATTGATATTCAACAAACTAACAGAACACTTCCAAAGAATGCATTTATTAATAACTCAAAAAAGGTACAAAGTAAAAATTGGCAAATTGTGCTTTTACAAAAAGACCACAACTGCACTCGACAAAAATTAAAAACGACTACTTCTAAAAACGAAAGCAGCATCGCAGATGCATCGCTTGCAAGATAAAAAATATATCTCCTTCAAGTAGTTCTTCCTCGAAAAAAGGACGCTGCCTAACTTTAGGTAAAAAAACTGAAACACATGTGGACAAAGTCTGCTTAATGTTAAACTTAACTGAATGGCCCAGTTTTGAGAACCAATCCCTTATACCTGAAGAACAAAAGCACAAAAAAAAACATTTAAAATACCCTATGAATTTCGGCAGAAATTTAACAACCCTAAATAAAAAATTATTTTATTTTTCACGTTGCAAATATTTTAACACAGGTTTTCGAGACATTACCAGTTCCCGAGTTTCCTTCCACACCTACCTTCACTTTGAGGGAAACTGGTTCCATGGAAAATGACACTGGATTATGACCCTAAGTAACGCAGATTTCTGCACAAAAATGAACTCCACAGCACGTGCATGGCCGTGTTTTCTCCTAGTAATTGACATCTATGCAATTTTTTTTTCCCGAAGGCGCTCGAAGTTTAGAGCTCTTTCGAATTCACGTATTTCTTCAATCAGTACTAAAATAGCCGCAGTGCCGTGCATAGGTTCATCACTATAACGCGTAGTAATTAATACCTATGACGATTGAATTTATACTGAAAAATATCCTGCGTCTATGATATCTTCTCCGTTGCAAAAGTATCCATGTCTGAACACGTCCATATATCGTAATGGTAATTTTCTATGTGACATACTCATTCAGGATCCGGCGCCGGGCGGCAGCTGAAGTTGCCGGGATGCAAAAATTCGGTATCGCGATTCTGTATGGTTCGCTCGTGCCATGTGAATAGGTCCATTTGAATGTATTTTATCCTGTGTTTCGAATACGCGTATCTCGCATACAGTATCCTCGTGTGAAAGCGCTCTTACTCATTATAATGATTGGAAAAAACTGCTGGGCGTCTTCTTGAGCACGAAATTTCTAAAAACCACCTAAATGCTGTAATTGATTTGGAAAATCGCTCTAAAGAACTGGGGTGTATTGCTAAATATTGACAAGCAATTCTAAGAATCACAGAGAAAAATGGTAACTACCTGGGACTATTGGAGCTTATAGCAGAGTATGGTGACTTTTCGAAAAATCAAATAAAAGCAAGTGGTTACACACATCCTCGACGATTGCGAGAAAGTTGGTCAATTAGTTATTGGCAAGCGAGTTATCAATGAAGTTACCTTTCGAATTAAACAGTCAAATATTTATTTCGTACCATTAAACCCAACTCCAGACAAAGTTCAAGTTCAGCTTAATTTGATTTTTAGATATTATGCTAACGCTTCTTCAATGAGCGGAAAGTATAATAGCCTCCAGGCGTTGGTACTGGCAGAAAACAAATTAGCAGTTCGAGTACCTTATGGTGGGCATTCGCTCAATCTTGGAGTGTAGGCTGTTACCGAATGCTGTGTGGCTGTTTCAAGTTTTTTTAACTTTTTGGAAGAACTTTATGTATACTTTATGGCCTCAACTAATAGATATAAACTTTAATCCATTCTCGTACTAAAACGGACAACAACACGTTGTTCATGCAGAGCAAATGCTACAAGAGCCCTTTTCTAAGGCTATGGAGAAATAAGGAATGCACTTTTTGCACTTTTACAAGACAAAGTAGATTCAAGAAAATCACGTGGGTAACGAAATGTAAAAGCTGGAAAAGATGCCATACACAGTATTTTGGGAAGATATCTTATATCAGGTGATCAAAACTAGTGAAATTCTGCAGAACTTTTGATTGGACGTGAATAGAGCCGTCTTCAAATGAACAAGACGGGATCGAAATAGCTTTAAAGAATATGAGGTGAAAACTGCTGAGTTAGTTGATTCTGTTTGCACAGTATTCACATGCTATGAGAATTAAACGAAATGCAAGATAAACATGCGTTTGTCACCTCTTGACTGTGTCCAGGCACCAGGAGTTAAGTTAACACCATAAGATAAACTTCGACCTCAGAAAATCCTCCCTATCATAGATCGATTGCGGCAGAAGATGAGGCAAACAATTAATTGATACCCGTTTTGAACTTTTGTTGAATACACTTAGTAGTGAAGAGATAATTGCAGCAGCTCAATCAAAACTTAGCAGAAACATATGACAATGACTTAGACGATTGATTGGAAAATGAACTGATTCAGTTTATTTTAGAAAAATAAAGGTTGTCCGGTTGTGTCGTCCTAATAATGTTGATATTGCCGTTATAATGTACCTGTCACTTACGGTCACAAACAACAGCAGTGAAGAAAGGTCATTTTCAAAATTATAGTTCATCAAAAACAGGCTTAGAACTTCCAAGAAGACAGCCTCAACGCTTTAGCTTTACCCTGTCTTAAAAGTGACATTTTAAGAAAACAAATTTATGAAGTTGTTATAAGTAGCTTCATTAGTCCGAAGTGTAGGTGTGAACTAATTAACTATTAAGATTATGTAACACTATCGTTCTAGTTAGATTGTTTGGAAACATTCTGTATTTGAAACCATTACCACTAAGGAAGTTATTGAACAAATGCATCAAAATTACCAATAATTTTGCATGACAGCGTCTTGTCTAAAAACTGCATGAGTTAATTTTCATATTCTGGAGAAAGAGCCTGACCCTGTAGCTGGAGGGCTCTTTTTCCAAAATATGAAAATGACCGAATGCAGTTTTTCTAAGACAACACGCTCGAATGTAAAATTGCCTGATTATTTTGATGCAGTGTAATTCGCGATAATATTTCTCGAATAAGGACATGGTTTGAAAAAATACATTTTTAATCTATTTTTAATATAAAAAGGTACATGTAAACAAAATAGAGAGACGCAAAAATACGATTTTTTTAATCCGAAACGAGACATTCTTAATAATATATTTTTACTTTGCTTTGACGTTATTTATAAATCGTCGCTGTCATCGTAAGTTTATAATGAAATTACCATGGATACGTACGATGCAATTATCATCGTGCTCTTTCGGTTTCTTCAGTGCAATTATCGGAAGTAATTATTGCACAAGTGCATTAAAGTTATCGATAATTTTGCATGACAGCGTGTTGTCTAAAAACTGCATGAGTTTATTTTCATATTTTGGAGAAATGTAGGAATGGGATTTTTTAAACATGTTCATTTTTATCATCTCATGAATTCATCAAGTTCTAAATGCTGTATAATGTACGTAGTCGTACATTCTATAATGTGATAATACACTTTAAAATCTATTTTTAAGATTTTAATTGGATAGTTGCTGAAAATGCGGTTTTTGTATGTTAATTTTAAAATAGTATATTATTTTATATGGAGGAAAAGTGATACTTTTCATGGCGCGCTCGTGTTTAACAGCCGAACGGAGTGAGGCTGGTAATAGAGAGCAAGCCATGAAAAGTAACTTTTCCTCCAAATAAAATATGCTGTTTTTTCTTCAAATGTCGACAAATTAATGCAAAAACATCTCTTTTTAATAGTAATAATATCTAATTATTATTAAAGATAAATGGGTTCGCAAGGCGGCTTAGACCACGGTCGTAGGTGGCCTTGCTTAGACCGGTGTCGATGAATTTAACATAAAGCTGTCAGTGGACACTGTCAACAATAATTATTTTTTTAAGATGGCGTCTCGGATTGCGTTTCAATTCCGTATTGATAAGCAGTTATTGAGTAAGTTCGATTAAATAATAACCAATTTGTTCCTAAATTAGTGATTTTTAGAAATGCAGTGCACAAATTGGGTGGTAAATACAAATTGTAGTTTAATAAATCTTGAGTTGTTGACGCTTATTTTGTTGTCTGTTTGTATTGTATCTATGTTGCTATGACAACACTTTTACCTCCGCCGCGCCGGCGGAAAAGTGAAAAGTAAAGCTCCGGCGGAGGAAAAACGAAGCTTCACGGCCGCCTACACAGTCGAGTAATGACGGATTTACTGACGTTTGAAGAAAAAAATATTTTCTACAGTAGGGCCCGCGCCACGCATGTTCAGCATAGAGGCACACAGATCCTAAATAACGCTATGATTTATAGACACTATTTAGCTTATAAATAATAGTTCAAGCTAGATTTAATATTTAAATGGCCCTTGTGTTTCCTAAGCGATTGTCGATAATTTAGGATAACATAAGAGCTTTAATTTAGGTAGATAACTATCCCGCAACTGCTAAGAAGTCGCGGTTTTGTATATTATTCATTAAACAAATCTTATACTCTAAGATAGTATTACATTATTAATAAATACATTTCATAAGACATTATCCAAACACAATATAGGCAAAACAGGGAAGAATATTTTTGTCTGATAACAGGTATCACCTATACATATATGTACATGTCAGTATATTTGTTATCAGTGTAGACAAATTTAAAAATCAAAACATTTTGCATTTCATAAACACTAGGTTTCACGATTAATTTTACGTAGTATCAAATATTCGTCAGCAGATTCTATAATATTACAAACACAAGGTACGTAATAAACAACGACTATGTAATAAACAACTGCTAATTTATTGCATACTCCCAAAAATAGAATCTTATACATTTAAAAACAATTTCAAAAAATTATCTGTCAAATTAAATATTAGATAACGTAATTGGGTTTAAAATGAGGTCAAGTTTGTCTTAAAGATATTTTTGTATGTGGACGACGGTATCTACACAGTATAATTTATTAATTCTACAGTGGTATCTGTTTCGGTACATTACATATTATAGCAATCCGTGCAACAAACATTACGTACATTAAAATGAGTAATTTAAAAAAAAATACAAGGATCTAGATTTTTAATTTAGTACGAATTCAACTCACTATACTCAATTAATTATACGCGTAGTATGATAGTTTATAGTCCGCTATTATACATTAGGCATCTTCTCGGAAGAGGTCAAATATCACCAGAATATCATATTCATTCACTATGCCCTTTTAACAAAATATTGGCCCTCAACATCAAAAGATCCTGGTATTTAGTACTTTTAATGCACCTTTTAAACAATCATGTATATAACAATGGATCTTTGTAAAACACTGCTGCAATTATGTCAAACTTCACCACGATCAGGAGAATCACAGACAAAGTGGCTTCATATATATCCAAAGTGACGACAGATGATTTGCCAGTGAAAAAATAGAAATAAACCTAATAATTCCCTAAAATTAATACACTTAAATAACATAAATTCTTTAATAAAGTAAAAAATTTAGTTTTTAATTATCTTTTATTGTAGTGTAAAAAAGACAGGGAGGCATATGTCAAGATTTTAGCTTTCAACGTATTTCTATTATTAAACGCAGCTACTCATTATACAAAAAGGTAACTAAAGGTTTGGTAAGTACACAATTGTGGAAATAAAAGTACATTTGTTGCTTACCAAACCTTTATATGAAATGAATTTTCATCGAGTAAAAGCTGATTCAATAAGAAAAGTAAGTATTGTAGACAAGATAAAAACCAGTAAAGTAAGTACGTTTGGTACGTTTGGGAGGACCGATATTTCGGATAAAGAGCATCGTTCTAGAGCTATGTCATCTCACACTTTGACTTTGGAATAACGTTTAAGTGTTTGCAATGTATGTACGTACCTAAGTTTTTGGACAGGTTGAAAAAAAGTTGAGAAGTGGTATTGAAAAACTTTGCTTTGCTTTTGTTGCATATAGATATCAAGAAAATAATAATTCACCAAATGTGTCGCGAGACCCAAGGTATCACGAGACTTTAAGGCAGCTTGGTATTGAATTGTTTCTATAGTCTTGCAGACCTTAAAACACGAGCTTGTTATACCATATTTCAGCCATTTTTATGTTGTGTCACGTGTCTTTACTACTGGAACCTGGAAATGGTGTGAGGGTGGCCTTGAGAGGCCAGAGCACTTAGGCCCCACTGGACCCTCAGTGCGTCCTCCCTAGGTCAAACAATCCGTGTAAAGCAGCGATGTTGCCCAAGGACGCTGTTCTGAGAAAAGCCATGGTTGGCCATCGTTCTCCCAAAATGGAATCCCTTAGTTCCGAAACAGCAGCGTCGCAATCGCAGAGCAGATGCTCTACTGTTTCGTCCTCGTGTTCACAGCCTCTGCATAGAGGTGTCTCACATAATCTCATTGTGTAGGGATGCTTTCTTAACTGGCAGTGTCCAGTCAGAATCCCCGCCATGAATCGTAGGATCTTCCTTGACATACCCAGGTATGCCTTTGCTGCAGACTCATTAGGGATGCTTAGTAGCTCCTTGGCCAGTCGACAGTTAGTTGTTTCGTCCCATCTTGCCCTAAAGTCTTTATGGGTGATCTTTTTTATCATATATATCAACGTCGCGATAGGTGGGTTTGAGGGGCCTCCCATAATGTCTGAACCGGCTGCCTTTCGAGTCAATTTATCCGCTAATTTGTTACCTTCGAACTGTGCATGTCTTTTAACCCAGCACGCAGAAATTCTGTTTTTGTGGGCAGCATCCTCCAGTGAATTGTGGCATTCTACTACTGACCTGGCTGTACGTTTATATCCTTTCAGTGCCAGTAGTGCTTGTCTACTGTCCTGGTAGAATTTAATAGCCTTGTCCTCAGTATTCCTGCGAACAATCTCTTTTGCGGCTATGGATATAGCAGCAAATTCAGACTGAACTATGCTTGCGTGTCCTTCCACAGACCATTTGAGTTCAATTCACTAGCTTTGGTAGTAAATTCCACAGCCTGCCCTTCCTGGGTTTTTGAGCCATCCACGAAAGTGTTAAACACACCTTCGGTTATAGGCTCATTTGATTTTATTTGTACATCATATAGTTTGTCGAAGACAAACTTGGGAGATATGCTGTCTGTGCTGGCCTACAGTAGTGGCAGTCATCAGACTGCCCCTTCCCACAGGTGGTGTCTAGTCTCTCCACATTCTATGCTGGGTTGCACGCTAATGACTCCGAGCCTCAGCAATGCTGTCAGAGCCTCCTTAGATAAATATCTAGGGGCGGTAAGCACAACATTACTTCCATGGCTCTGGTTGGGGTTGTTCTCATAGCTTCCGTTATGGTTAGCTAGACAAATCTGTACCTGACTGAGATTAAACATTGCCATTTTTTGTTGACTTTTAGGCCACCAAACTACGGCTCCATAGCCAATCATGGGTCTTATGATAGCAGTATAGATCCACATTACGACTCTGGGTTTCATACCTCAGGTTTTTCAGACGGTCCTGCAGCACTTCTCATAAGAAATGTATGCCTTCTTTAATCTTCGTTTTAGATGAAGATTCCAGGTTAAGGTGACCCCAAGGTATTTTACCTCAGACGCAAAAAGTGGTTGTGTGTTTAGAAGGGTCGAAGGCCAAAGTGACTCCGTCCTCCTTTTTCTGGTAAAGAGCACCATCTCCGTCTTCCTGGGGTTTACAGATAGGAAGTGCTCCCTACACCACTCTTCGACTAAGCGAAGGGGTCTCTGCATACGATTGCACAAAACTCCTTCAAACTTTCCATTGAGCAGTATCGTAAGATCGTCTGCATATGCATTGGTGTAGAATACAACTGAGTTGAGGAAATTCAAAAAGCTGTCGAGGCCAAGGTATCACAGCAGTGGCGACAGAACGCCTCCCTGCGGGAGGCTCTGGCTTCAGTGCCTCGCACTACAGTGTCTTCGACCTTTATTTGCACGCGTCTCTTTGATAGCATGTTGAAAATCCAGCCACTGACAGCCGGAGGGGTCCCTGTTTGTTAAGGCTGCATTGATTTTTCCGAAGGTGGATTATTTATCAAACGCACCCTCAATATCAATAAATACACCTAAGGTGGATTCCTTATTGTCCAGCGATCTCTCGATCCAGCTCACTGCTGAATGCAGGGCCATGTCGGTCGATCTTCCCGAAGTGTTGACCAGTACATAATCCCTCAAATATCCCTCACACAGCCTCTACAGAGTTTTCATCACAAAGGATGTTAGGCTGATTCGTCAGTAGGTTTTGGGGGCAGCGTAATCCATCGTTCCTGCTTTTGGTATTAACACCACTCTTACTTCTCGCCATGCCTTCGGGATGCAACGCAGCGCTAGGCATGCCGAGAACACGTTTATCAAGTGCGGCAGTACCTGGCGATTTGAAGGGTAAAAAGCTTAGTATTGCCCATCGTATTTTGTCTTCACTGATTATTTAGTTGGCACTTTGCCACTCCAAATTAGAGGTTGAAAGTTTGTCTCGTCTGCCCAGTTCCAGTCATCTGTTGCCGACGAACCAGGGAAATGGGTCTGCATAAACAATTGAAAACTCTCTTGTAGGTTAGCGATCTTGGTGCCGTCGTCCCTTGTTAGTAGACATAGGTCGCGATCTTTGTCTTTTGCGACGACTTTGTAGAACCGTGTAGTCTGTGAGTGATCCTCGATCTCCTCACAGTAGACCCTCCAGGCGTCTCTCTGTTTTTTTCTTACTAGTTTTTTAAACTCCCGCAGATTGGTGCTGTATTGCGCCCAGTCGGCTCGAGCTTTGGTTCTTCTTGCTATGTTTAAATATTTTCTCGCAGTCTTCTTGAGTTCTCCCAGCTCTTGGTTCCACCATTTTGTGGCAAGATTTTTCGAAAGCATTAGTTATGGCGGTCTGTGCATATGTCTTTCCAGGCCGCCATTGTCTTTAGGTGTATTTCCCTCAACTTCCCGTAGGTTCTTCCGAAGCCGGACGAGGAACTGAGTCCGATCCGTCGTTCGGGGATGCCTAAATAGCTTCCTGGGCGCCTTAATTGAGTTAAGCTCAAAGGTTGACCAGCGATGATATGACATGGTGACCTTGTCAGAGACATTCCAGTTTGTGACTGATTGATATATGCCCGCCGCGCGCCGAGGGAAGTGTTATATCAATTATGGTTTGACTCCTGGAGTTAATAAGGGTTGGTGCAGTACCTCTGTTTAAAATGTTGAGGTTGATATCTGTAATGTAATCATAAAGTAATTTACCTCTAGCATTGTTGTCTTCGTTGCCCGAGGTCACATGGTGGGTCTTTAATACTTTGTCTCCTTAAACCATAACAGAGTTTAAATCGTGGCTTGTTGAAGGGTAGTAATACACTTATTTATCCAAGTGCAACGTTTCGCTGATTTATTACTGCTCCTTCAGGGTCTGAATAAAGAACATCGGTGTGACAATTTCTGCTTTATCTGCTTAAATCTAATGGACTCTTATCACTATTCGAAATTCCATTCTATATTAGCTTGGTTAGTGTATGTTTATTTGTTGTACTGATAAGTCGAGGTAGGCTCGTATTCATCGTTGTTTAAATAACTGCCGTGTAATTATTTAACTTAATGTGTGTGTGATAATTATCTACCTATCCGTTAGGATTAACATCAAATTAAGATATCGAATTATAGCTTCGTTATAGCTTTACTAAAGCAAAAATCTAAAATGTACTTACGGAAACTGCTTACTGATCAGTGCTTTTGAGAACATATTTTTCTCTTACCTGAAACAAAACATAAATATGCTAGAAACTATTTAAAGGACAAATTTTATTATATTTCGTATTTGATATCAAGCCGTAACACATGCGTCTATTTAATCGTCTTGTAAATGATAATAATACCATTGGCTAGAAAATTTCACGTGATATGAAAAGAAATGAGCGTATTGGTTGAAATGTTGCCGCGACTCCGTCTTATTCTCGATGGCACTTGGGAAAAGGCACGTATTCTCCCTTCGTTGAATTGTTATAATAGTTTTAATTTTAAGAAAAAGCCCATTGCTAGAGGTGGGCGACTAACAAAATTATTAATTGATTTTTGATTACAAAAAATAATCCATTATTTCCAGACATATAAGAAAGAATAGACAGAGCAGGTCATTCATAAATTACGAAATGTTTACATGCCAACATTAGAAATATTAACGTAAAGTAATGAATGAAAATAATGAAGATAGCAGCGGAAGCTCGTCAAACATTACATTCATGTACGGCCACAATGACGCGCCTGCGTCATGCTTCTCCCGTCAATGCACCATAGGCGTAACATTTTAGGGGACACCTGTTTAAAATCAGGTAAAATTAATAAGCCATTACAAAAATGAAAATGACTAGACATAAAAGAATAATTTGTTAATATTGAAATATGTACATACATAACTAAAAAAATAAATTTTAAGTTAAAGTTCGGGAAAAAACAATTTACTTTTAATTGATAATTTTATTGATTAAAGGGTTGATTACAAATTAATTATAGGGTGTCGCTAGCCGCCATGGTGGTCTACTTGGGAATAATACTAATTATATAAAGAAACAAAACAAATTTCATTCATTACGAAATAAAATTATATTGGTGTTCATGGTTTGACGCAATGCCTGGGTTCTTTGGGTTACCTCATGTTGAATTCTTATCTTAAAGCATTTTCTCAAGACGTGTTTTATTAATGCATGGAAGTGGCCGTCGTTTCTTCAAAAAGGTGATCGCCAAAAAAGTCATATATGCCACTTGGCAACTTCTTTATGGTATTTATTATTAGTATATTGCACACATAATCTGTATTTTTGTTAAAAATATTTGTTGTTTTATGAAAAAGTATTTTTAGGGTCCAATTAACAATAGCGCTATCAAATATAACAATTTTTCTAACAAAAATAACAAGAAATTAAGTATTCTATATTAGTTTTCTAATGGAATGCGGAAATTGATTTCTTTTGAGTTTTTTTTTACCTGAAACCTGAAACATATTTGTCTCGAGCGTACAGAATCTCTCGTTACGGCAATTGGCAATACAGAAGCAAACAAAACGAAACGAAAACACAAAATAGAAAATGTTGACAAAGTCACTCCATCCCACCGACCAGTGACATCGAAGAGCGTTTGTATAGATACGCGAATACGACCAATAGAAAATGAGCACGCTTGATTGTTTGCGAGGTGTCCAAATATAGTTCCACATTGATATATTAATTTTATGAAAGA
>MU196306.1:0-11542 GCA_016904865.1 Pissodes strobi
ACGTTTAGTTGTTAATGTTTGTTGATTTAGTGATATGTAAATAGAATCTCCGTACATTTTTCGGTCCCTCTGAGTGTGATAGGATGTCCGGTAATTTGTAAAACAGGAATTTTTAAATAAATCAAATTTATTTTTGGAATTTTTGATTTATTTGCTTAGTTTAATAATGAGTCGATAGAAATTTAGAAGAAACATACAAGGTGATAAAGGTTATTTATTATGCACATGAAATAATAAAAGCGAAAATACATAATATATAAAATAAATCGCGGTATAGCGGACAAAAATCCTTGGGAGAGCCTATTCTTCATTATGACCAAATCGCCGACGTTTCGATCTGGGAAGCATCCATCAGCTATCGTCTGACCTTATCAGTTGGGCAAGAACACATTTAGTGCTCAAACCTCTATATGGCCACAAGAATGGGGTCTTTGGAGACCCACATATTTAAATTTTGTCAGCTTATTTAATTTGCACGCTGTGCTTGCCATTTTGGTGAAGTAATATTGAAGCAAAAATTATTTTTGTCAGACATGCTCTTGACCGTATAAAAGCAAAGCTTGTATACGACGAACAAACAAAATGTACGGGCTTCACAAAATATGATTTATTTCAAAGACATGATGGTGTTTTAGGATCAAAATATTCTGGAGGCAAACTCCCCGTCCATTCGGATCTCCGGGCGTCGGGTGACGGGAGCCCTTCATTCCGCATTTCAGAGACAGCAAAGATACCGAACCAATTTAGAATAGATTTCTGTAACATAAGAGGCCTAAATACAAACATAAATTCGGTACACCAACGTCTACAAGCAAATAGACCACGCATACTAGCCCTTACAGAAACACAAGTAAGTTCTACAACAACAACAGTAACCTACTCCTATCCTGGTTACGACCTACACACCCGATTTAGACATAAGTTCCGAATATGCCTTTTATCCGAAGCGACCTTTCATGACACCGCGAGGAAACACTCGAACTGAACAACCTTGACGTCATGTGGCTCAAATTCACCGCCAAGGGATTAACCAAGTTTATATGCTGTCTCTATCGCCCTACGAGCGATAGAGCCTATCAAAGCTTTTTACAACACTAGCTACCACTTTTAATACAATTCGATCACTCCAATTCAGAAATAATCGTTCTGCGGGCTTACTCAATTTGTAGACGAACCAACTCGAATCTCAGAGAGGGGTGAATTCGCCGCCCTCCTGGAGCTTTTTTTAACCACCAATCCTGCCCAGTACACAATTACAGTTGGTCCGCCATTAGGTTCTTCCGACCACAAACTTATTACAACGGTTTGTGAATTGCCACTTCTATAGAAGGATCCACCATTACCTCGCGGAATCTGGCATTACAATTCAGCAAACTGGGACGATCGTCCCAGTTCTACTTAGATTTTCTTTGGCTGACGTCTGCTTTGGCACTGATGACCCGTCAGTCTGCTGCGAAGAGATTACGCAAGTAATCTTCTCAGGAATGGAATCATACATCCCAAATTCCATCAAGTTGCAGTCAAAAAGAAAGCCCTGGCTCGATAGAAGATGCGAAAGAGCTGTCGGTAGGAAACAGCAAACCTACAAGTACTGGCAGCAAAATCAGTCCGCTGAAAACCGCAATTGTTTTATCGAAGCGAGAAACGAATGCAAACGTGTGATCGACGAAACTAACGACAAACACAATCAAAGGATCAGGAATAAATTTTTCAATGCCCCAGTGGCTCCAGGAATTTCGGGTCGATAGCAAAGGCAGTAAGTAATAAATTTACAAAAACGTCTCTCCCATCTTTGACAGACGAACGTGGCATCACGGCAACTACAGCCAAGGAAAAAGCAAACATGCTCGCAAAAACGTTTTCATGGCACTCTAATTTGGACGTCCCTCAAGGCAAGGCTCTCCCTACCATATCGAACATCAACACTACCATGGCAGAAGTCAAGTTTCATCACCGTGATATTCGTAAAATCCTTAAAGAACTAGATACGCAAAAGGCATCAGGACCGGACGAAATATCTGCCATCGTCTTAGAGAACTGCGCCAAGCTAACACCCGTTTTTTCCAGACTTTTTTCTCTATCTTACCGGAAAGGGGTTTACCCATCTTCTTGGAAAGTCGCTCGAGTGCAAACTGTTCCAAGAAAGGTAAGGAAATTACGCCCTCAATTATCGCCTAATTGCCTTGCTTCCCATAATCTCGAAAGTCATGGAACGCGTAGTCATTCAGCAACTACTCAAGTAACTCGTGAACAACAGAATAATCAGCGATAATCGATACGGCTTTCGCAAAGAGAGATCGACAGGAGGTATATTGGCCTATGTCACTCATATATGGAGTAGGGCAATTGAGAACTACGAAGAGTCTCGAGCGATTGCGTTGGATATTTCGAAGGCATTCGACAGAATTTGGCATGACGAATTGCTCAAAAAACTGCCGTCCTTCGGACTGCCAGCCTCTCTCTGCACCTGGCTTGCCAGTTTCCTTAAAAACCTATCTTTGCACGTTGCAGTTGCTGGACATATCTCAGAAACATTCACCATTAACGCGGGCGTGCCTCAGGGCGCAATACTATCATCAACTCTGTTCCTCATCTATATTAAAGACTTGCTGACCAAAACGAATAATCCTGTTTACAGTTTTGCAGGTGACAGTACCCTTGTCTTCCAAATTAGATCAGAAAAACCTTTACCTGCGACTGAGACTTATCACCGCAGCCAGGACCAGATTACAGCAATTAATCAAGACCTGGAGAAAGTTCAAACTTAGGGCGACAGAAATTTGGCCCAGTTCAATGCAGCAAAGACCTAAGCAGCCACGTTTACCAAGAGGGCCATCATTATGGCAGGATCGACCATTCCTTCATTTTCGTCAATCGACTACTGGGTGTCTCGGTCAACAGCAATATGTCCTGGCATGACCACGTTGCTAACATTGCGAAATGAGAATCTGGATGGTCTGGAACACCGCAGACATGTGGCCGAGATGTCCCTGATTTACAGATCCTTTCACTGCAGATGTTTCCAGGAATTGGCCGGCCTCCTCCCACCCCTGGCAACACCTGTCAGACAGTCACGACAGATGGCATGAGCGCACTAGTTCGTCATACAACTGAAAACACCTAGAACATCGCTTTACAAGAAGTCCTTTGTCTGGCGCACTGCATCACTGTGGAACTCACTCTCAGGACATCTGTTTCCCCCTAATTACAACCTACAACTATTCAAGAACCGTGTCAATCAACATCTTCGCACACACACACCGCTCGTCCACAGGATCTCCCTTTAGTGTGTGTGCAACTACCAAAATTGATATATATTATTGGCGACGAAAGATGTTCATTGAGTGAATTTATAGTGTGATCACCAAAAGAAAAGAGAGTCTTTTCGATATTGCTGCCCTGATTGGCTCAATTGAACCATTTGATGTGGAATCAGGAAATTTTGAAAGTTATATGGAGAGAATGAGGCATCTATTCGTCGTAAATGAAGTGCCAGATAATAGGAAATTAAGTTACTTCATAACCCTAATAGGTCCAAAGTCATATGAAATCGTAAAGAACCTTGTAGCGCCTCTACAACCTACAGGACTCACATTTGACGAGGTTATAGCAAAACTAGCAAGTCATTTTGCCCCTGTAACCCTGGTAATTGCGGAGCGATTTAAATTTTATAAGCTCACTCAAGGTGAGAACGAAAATGTATCCAATTTTATAATCAGGCTCAAAAATGCAGCTGAAAATTGCAATTTTGGTGCCTTTCTTGATGATGCACTGAGGGACAAGTTCATCTGCGGACTGTTGAGGGAAGACATACAAAAAAAGTTATTGGCAAAAGGCAATTTAGATTTTGCTAATGGGTGCAAAGAGGCTTTGGCCATGGAGTCAATGGAGAATGAGTTACGGAAACTAAGTCTAAGTGATACAACAGTAATTCAGAAAATTGTTGATCGAAGGACATCCAGGAATTCTCAAACTGTCAAACCATGCTACCGTTGTGGTCGTTGGCATAATCCTTCAACATGTCCAGTAAAAAATTGGCGTTATAAAACTTGTGGGGTGGAAGGACATGTACAGAAAATGTGTAGGAAGCCGCGAGATGTTAAAAGTTTGACAGATGAAACATCAGGGGAGCAATGTGTCACTAATGAGGACTCGAGTGAAGACCCTGCCGAAGTTGTCAACTTGTTACAGGTAAATACTCCCTTGTTAAAGAATGTTATATTAAATGGAAAAAACATTGAAATGGAAGTAGATACTGGTGCCAGTGTATCCGTCATGTCAGACTATGATTTTTTTTCTAATTTTCCAGACATTTCTTTATTAACTTGTTATACTAAAGTCAAAACAGTATCAGGGGATGATTTAAAAGTTCTGGGTAAAGCACTTTTAAACGCAAGTTCGTTAAATAGTATTTGCAGATGGATCATTATCCGTTGCCTTTAGTTGAAGATGTCATAAATAGTGTTGCGAATAACAAATATTTTTGTGTAATAGATTTATCAAACGCATATCTTCAGGTAGAGGTCGAGGAAAAATCAAAGCCATTGTTAGTAATTAATACTCATAAAGGTCTTTTTCGCTATTCTAGGCTCCCATTCCCCATTCCCATTGCACAGTTCCAATGTGTTATGGATTCCATTTTAAATCGACTGACAAACACATCTTGTTATTTGGATGATGTTATTTTATCTGGAAAGAATATTGATGAATGTAAATTGAGAATAAAATTGTTATTTGAGGGGTTGAGTAAATATGAAAAATAAAAGTCAATTTTGGGTTGAAACAAATGTAACACACCTAAATATCGGGCACTTTCCAAATTAGGTCTCGAAGGGCTTAGCGCCTTCAAAAAATTTTTATCACTTTATTCTTTAGACCCACCAAGGGGCTCACAGACGATGAGATTCGTATCGCCACATGTTTCATCTAAGCGTGTATGTGATTGAATCAGTATCGCGGTTTCGGTATGAGCTTGTATTGTGTTCTGTATCGCTGTCAGGAAACCGGGATACCTAGCGCGTGCGACTGATACAAGTTTCAACGTGTATGTGTCTGTATCGTGATACGAGATATCAAATAGTAAACAATTCGACGTAGACTGTGTAGTATTTGATGGGTCTTTTAAAGATGTCACTATTAAATAGGAAATTTTGGGAAGAATTCCTTAACAGGAATTTAGGTGGAATTTAAAATCAATGTCGGAGTTCCTCAAGAGTGTATATTATTTTCCAACAGTTGTTCCTGCTCTATATCAACGATATCTTAGGCAGGACATACAATTCTAATTACAGATTTGCAGACGACAGCACTCTTATATCCTCATTCATGTCGCGGACTCTAATGGCCGGTGCTCGTTCCCAACGCGAGCGAGAGAATCAGATTGCTGCAATCAGTGAGGATATGAACGTCATCGTGGAATGGAGTGAAGAGAATAATGTCCAGTTTAACGCAGGAAAGACTCAAGCAGCTGTCTTCTAAAAAAAAATCAAGCACCGCAGGACCTGACTTATCAATGACAGGACAAACACTGACTGTGGCCTCATCCATAAGCATGCTGGACATCAACGTAGAAAACAACATGTTTTAGCGAAATCGCGTCACCAAAATCGCCAAGGCAGCAACACAAAAGCTAGGAGCACTCTGTAGAACGTATACACCTCATTAGTGCTCTATAAGGTCCCGATAAGACCATCTCTGGAATACTGTTCCCATGTATGGAGCTCGGCACCCAAACACTTGCTCAAGATATTTGACTCCATATAGAGGAGAGCGGTCCATCTTGTGGATGACCCAGAGTTGACTAAAGACCTTGATAGCCTTGAACATCAAAGAAAAGTGGCGGGTATCTCTCTTTACTACCGATTTTACTACGGAAGGTGTTCGAACGAGCTGGCACTTATGATTCCACCCAGCGTTGTGCCAAACAGAAACACCCGCCAAACACAAGCTGCTCATCAACATACGATTCAGTTGCGAACACCTAGGACGTCCCTGTTGCGGGACTCCTTTGTCTGAAGGACTGCCTCGCTCTGGAATGAACTTCCGAGTAACGTCTTTCCCGAAAACTACAACCTACAGCGCTTCAAGTTCAACGTTCACCATCTTCTCCGCACAGGCACCGCTTGTTGAGTGGCATAGGATTTTCCTTTTGTGTGTGTACCGAACATAAAAAAAAATACAAGTTGTTTCCATGTTTGTGGGACTGATTTAAAAGCTTATCCAAATAAGGAAATAAGAGGGCCAGCATTTTGCGATTTAGTTGCGAAATGCAAAGAAAGGTTCCCAATGCAGACCGGAATTTTGTTGCCAAATAAATACATAGTTTTCGGTGCGCATTTCGAAGGGAGTTAAAGAAAGCTACTTCGTTTCCTTTTTGCCTTAAAAGATTGCGACAATACTACCGCAACTGCATTTATCACGGGTTTACGGGGTAGCTTCTCTAAAAGATCTAGTTCTACATAGCACGATAAATATACTGACGCACTAATGTTTCACGCTTCCGTCTCACTCTGTATGGGGACGATACAGATTTCATTTACATCTATCGCAACTTGTATCGCAACATGTGGCAATACCTATCTCATCGTCTTGGGTACCTTTATGTTGAGGATGAGGATCATTGCACTGAATGATACAACAAACAAAATAACGATCACACTTAACGTTACAGTATTTCAGCCCTATCTCTTTCCTCTCCTTGTTGAAGAACGATTACGTTTAGCCCTTAAAGAACAATATTTTAGATAGACGGAGGAATAGTTTTCTTAATGAGGTTTTTTCTTGTAATCATGGTTTTTGACAACAAATATAACAAATGAGTTCAAAGCTGCAATATCAATAAGATTCATACATAATCGAAAAGGCCAACGTGAGGTATGGTGAGAGCAAGTATATTCAGGTATCATTTTCTTAGCATTATCAACAGCTTCCGTGGCTTGGTTTTGGAAATATTTATCAATCAACGGCGCGGAAGCAGTGTTCCAAATACGCCCAGATTTTGCTTTACTTTTGTCTCCTTCTACTTCTACTTCGGTATTTTTCCTTATTGCTTCTTCTTCTTCATCTTCTTTCTCGCGAAGCTTGTCTTCCTTTTCTTCAATTCCTTGTTCACAATTATCCTTTACTTCCGGTGTGCTATAATATTCAAAAACAAGGGGATCGCGATCTTCATCATCACTAATATTTAGGTCATCAATATCACGATCTTTGTAAAAACTGGAGGCCAGGTCCTCGAGTTCTTTTTGGCTTAACACCCTTTTGGCACGGGCTTACATTTTATTCACGAAAACTTAATTACTGCAGTATTTATTTATGCCTGAAAAATTATTTTTTAATTAATATATTTATAACATAAAAGACTACGCAGGAATCTGTGGAACCTCAGATTCAAAATGACTGTTTTTATTAAAAAAATACACTGCAGACTCGTTATCTAGAGATTGGAGGAACATTTTTCTTGATGAGGATTTTTCTTGTAGTCATGGTTTCTGACCACATATATTACAAATGAGTTCAAAGCTTCTATATCAATAAGATGTATATATAATCGAAAAGGCCAACGTGAGGTATGATGAGAGTAAGTATATTCACGTATCATCTTGTCAGCATTATCAACAATCTTCTTGGTCGCGTAATAATCTAATATAATAGCAGGTTTTTCTGATTCTTCTTCTGAAACAGATGAGTCATCATGCTGTGTAAATAAAACGTGAACTAATTTATTACCATTCGGTGTATTGGCTACTATGGTAATTTTGCCAGAAACCACAAATTCTGATAACTAAATTACTCTTCCCTTTGTGACATTTAATTATTTTGACGTGATCGGGTTGCTTTTCTTCAAAGCAGTGTAATATCTTCTGATAACAAATGTTCGGCTAAAAATGTAGATGTAAAAAAAAACATCTGTCGTTATACCACGACTAGTACCAAATAGAAGTAAAACTAAGTCACCACTCGGAAATCTTGGCTTTTTTCTGGGGGACTACCAGGTTGCTTACCGGTGTAAATCTGCAGATTATGATGGTAGGTTGTTTTAACATCAGCAGACGCCCAAATTTTCACCCGTACCTAGCAGGTTTAGAACGGTCGTATGAATGGACACTTTCCACGAAATGCAACCAGTTGTTCATCTACCGTTACTGTTTCGTAAGGAACAAAGGCTTTTTGGCATTTTGCATGTCTGTTTGCCTTCTTTCTTGTGTCGTTGCTTTGTCGTTAAACCTTACAATGGAGGTGATAAAAATATTGCGACGAATTATTTCATCGGTGCTCGATATTTCTTTTACATTCTATTTTCTGAAGCGAAAAGCTACTGAAAATGATCTATAATGATAATCAATAATGCTAATGTTTTTCCTTAATTTTTATTGTGTACGCTATTCTATAGTTCTTGGTTTGGTTCTGACAATATTGCTCAACCGAGTGGGGGCCTTGATGTTCAGTGTTCCAAATACGCTCAGATTTTGCTACGTACTATTTACTTTTGCCGGCTTCTTCTTTATTTATTTTCCTTATTGCTTCTTCTTCTTCATCTCCTTCAATTCCTTGTTCACAATTATCTTTTACTTCCGATGTGCTCTCATACTCAAAAGCAAAGTTGGGATCGCGATCTTCATCATCTATATATAGGTCGCCAATATCACTATCTCCATAAAACGGGAAGCCAGTTTCTTGAATTATTTATGGATTAGCACTCTTTTGGTACAGGCTCACATTTTAGTTCACAAAACTTAGAAACATTGCCTGAAACAATGTTTTAATTAATATATTTACAACATAAAGGACTACTCGGTATCTCTGAGAGACCCCAGATAAAAAAGGACTGTTTTTATAAAAAAAAAAATACACAAGCGAAACCATTTAAATGTGGGTCATGTAATATATCTAAGATATAGACTTAGCTAGCAAAATGAGAATTCGCGGAAAAGAGAATTCTGATAACAATTTGAAAAATTGCAAACCTATACGAACAGTGTCGTCTTTAAGGGTTAAATTGTAACGGATTTATTTTTACATCAAAATAAGCCCATATTCCAATTAGTTCCAGAATTGAAGTAATTTTTTTTGTTATTGCATATTTTTTAAAGAGCATTACAACACAGTTTTATCCACAATACTGAAACAGCCTTTTTGCACTCGACGTGCCTTTCGCTAATCATGTTAACATCAGCATAAGATGAGTAACATGGTCAGTGAAACGCACTTCAAGTACAGATGGTCTGTTTCGGTATTTTGGATAAAACTGTGTTGTAGGGCATTTTGCCGAAGGTTCCAAACCCCAACTTAGTTTTAAGGACCAGTTTATAATCACTTTGGCCTGTTTGCGAAAAGCCGGCCGATTCTGAAGGTATGATTTTTTGTACGTTACATATGAAAAAAACACATTCTTGTAATCTTTAGACCAGGAGTTGGGAGGAGACATACAGAACGAACTTCTAGAACTGGAGGACGAAGAAAATGAACTTCAAACAACAAACAATACTAGAAATAGAACCTAAAAAAAATGGAGAATCAAATGAAGGAGGACCATAAATATTAGCGAAGCAAAGAAAAGTTGAAGATGAAAAAAGGGTTTACGAAAAATATAATCTGACTAATAAAAACGGTCTAAAGTGGTTGAGCGACGTAACCTACGAAACACGGGAAATAAGATGGCTATTCTCCCAGTAGAAAAAGAGGTAATCGGCTTTGAAAAATATGTTACGAATGATATTGTTTGGCAAAGATTGCTGCTAAAACTAACCTTTCTGCCACTCAACAGGAATTCCGACTGTGTGGAGAAATTTCTTGGCATTCACGCCATTATTGGCAATTTCAATATTCCAAGATTCAGATTGGAATAATTCATAATATGCAGCAAAAAAAAATTGCGCTGGAATATTCATTTAGTAGACGTATGACAGCTAGACCACAAGGAAATTCAGATCAGTTCTGGAAAGTTAGATCATATAATGCAGTTGGAAACAGGTGCCTGGAGCTTTCCTTAGAAGCAAGCTTATGTCTAGATGAGCAAAAGATTTTGACCCTCATAAAAAATGAGTCCAAATATTCATCATCTTGTTTCATGTCCTGGAGTCAACTTTAGATTTAACAAAAGCCAACTCTTGTGACAATTTAGTTATAATCCATACTTGAAGCTCTTGATACACTCTCGTTTCCATTTTTGTTGATTTTGATACGTCCGCCATGATCTGATGTTGTCTCACGATATTGACCATATCACGTCATTCTCATACATGTTTTTCGTTGTTGCCTATAATTTTGGATAATAATATTTAAATTTCAATGGATTTTTATTAAATGTAGCCAAACATAACTTTGACTTTATATTATCTAAAGATAGGTATCCCAAAAGCTACCTTTTTATCTTGACCAACCTCAGAAACATAGAACGATCCAAATACACTCAATAGCTGCATAGATTCATAAATGAAGTCTAATTTAGATATCCATTAATTTGATTCTTAATGAGATTGTCCCGAGGCATATCGAGAGACTCAAGCTGAGAGATCAAGTATATTGATGAGACGATGAAATGTACTATCGCAACATGTCCATAGGCAAGTATCATTCTGAATGGATGTAATTTGGTGGAATCCTTATCCATTCCTGCTAGAAAGAGTAAGGTGGTATAATTATTATCAATTTCAACAAAGATAGAATAATAAAATGTCAGTTTTTCTCTTATCCTATTTACTAAATTCAACTGGTCAAAATCCCATGAATGTATTAAGGCTAATTGATGTACAATGTTATTAATAATTTCAATAATACCCTTGTTTAGCTGGAAATTAGACATGTAGTCCACATTAATACATATTTTGCTTTCTGTAATTCCAGCAGTCGTCAAAGAGACCCACCAATGCAAACTTAAAATAATTTATTAGACTTCATTAGGCAAATAAAAATTATTACTCAATACAACTAGGCGCAAGCTTGTTTCAAGTATGCAATTAGATCCTTTCTCTCCTGTTCCTTCTTCAATCCTGGAAATACCATTTTAGTACCCGGGATAAACTTTTTAGGATCCGTTAAATACGTGTTCAATGTATCTTCATTCCAAGTAATACCTTTGTTCTTGTTTGCATCAGTATAACTATAATTCGGGGCTTGACCAGATTTTCTTCCAAATAATCCGTTCAAATTAGGTCCAACTTTATTCTTGCCACCTCGTTCAGTAGTATGGCATTGGGAACAAGATCTTTGAAAAATTTTCTGTCCGTTGCTTGCGTCACCCATAATTTGTTACACAAATTTTTACTGAAATTTTTGGGCAAAGTATGAACTGTCAATTTAGTTGATCTTTGATTTGTCTATATTGACATTATATGCCAAATTGAAATATGCAGTAGCCATAGATCCGATTATTGGCGTTTTAAGATCCTTTACACAAATAGAGCACTATGTAAAAATCGATCTCTCCGATTGGTCGATCCACATGGCCCTCCGCTCGCTTTCCTCGCTACGGGGGCTCAAGAAAAGGAAACTAACCAGGTGCTAACCCAAACTAACCCAAGACATACCCAAAATCAAGAAAAAA
>JAEQML010076816.1:0-13184 GCA_016904865.1 Pissodes strobi
GAAATATTGGTGCAAATTATGTTTGTAACAATATGAAAATATATATACAGGTTAATACCATCAAATATGAATCATCCATGAAAATAGAAGAAATATTTATGCAAATTATGTTAATAATAATATCAAAATATATACACACGTTATACCATCAAATATGAATCATCCATGAAAATAGAAGAAATATTTATGCAAATTATGTTAATAACAATATCAAAATATATACACACGTTATACCATCAAATATGAATCATCCATGAAAATAAAATATATAATGGTACAAATTATGTTAATAACAATATTATAAGTTTCATTTTACCGACTTGTAATGACATATTGCAACACAGAAGCAAAACAATTCACCAAAATAAACCGTACACTCCGCTGGCTTCTGACTCTCTATTTTTCTCTTCTCGAGCAATACCTTTCGGATCTCCTCCAAAAAACCTCGCAAAAACTCGA
The DNA here is from genome assembly GCA_016904865.1 of Pissodes strobi. NCBI lineage: Eukaryota > Metazoa > Arthropoda > Insecta > Coleoptera > Curculionidae > Pissodes > Pissodes strobi. Next base: position 460 of record JAEQML010076816.1, read on the forward strand.
CTTCAATTTATGACTTGATTTATCTTTTACATGCATAAAGGGTGTCTCAAAATATATACATATATAGGGTGTCTCAAAAATGATTGTATCAGGTCTAATGAAATAGCATTTTAAAGAGGTGGGATATCTCAATAAATTAGTTTATTTCATTATACGTAACGTTTTAAGTAACAACGCATAAAAAAAAATTGTGGCAGGAATCCAAACATCAGTGAAACTTTCAGCAGATTCACCGAGAAAGATTTTATTAAAGGAAACAATCAAAATTAGAAAAAACTATTACTCAGAGCATAATTGTAAAAGAACAGAAATCACCATGGACAATGTTGTAACATTTTGGAAACAAATTTTGCTGAAGAATCATGTAATCTATTAAAAACGCAAATGTTATTACAAAATAAGAAGTCAAAAGGATGCAGGTATTCAAATGTATTTTTTCTGGGCCCAAAAGCGTTCAAAACATTTTCAACTGTGTTTCGTCTACCATCAAAAGCTACTTTGAACCGCTTTACACAACGATGGGTGATCAATCCAGGATTTAACGAATTTGTGTTTCCAGTCACTGAATGTAGGGTTAAATTATTAAAGGAGAAAGGAAAGGACTGTATCCTGTGCATGGACGATATATCCTTAAAATCTCACCTGTATTATGATATTTCTAAACGTAAAATTAAAGGTACTAGTTCAGGATCTTCAGAAATTGCAGGAACTGCTTTGACAGTAATGGCAAGAGGAATCGCAAGCAATTGGAAACAACCTGTTGCTTATTTTTTTTACCTAATCATCCGCTCCTGTTAATAATCTTAAGCATATTTTGTTTGAAACTGTAGGAAGGTTATGTAAAACAGGTTTAAATGTGTTTGGAGTAGTATCGGATCAGGGTTCCAATTTTAAAAAATTATGTAAAAGTGATTTAAAAATAGCGATAATTTAACGCTTGTGTATTTATTTGATATACCTCACTTGCTTAAATCTACAAGAAACAATTTTTTTTCGTATATATTTTCTTTAAATGAAGGCGAAACAAAAAAGGAATACTTGGAAACAATGCATAATATTGATAAAACTAAACAGTATAAACTTGCACCTAGATTAACAAATGATCACATATATCTAAATAACTTTCAAAAAATGAAGGTACAGTTAGCATCGCAAGTATTTAGTCACTCAGTAGCGGTAGCTATGCATACATATGTATATTGAATTTAATATATTGCCAAAAGAAGCAACCGCAACAGCTAATTTTATTTCAAAAATTAATGATTTATTTGATTTATTAAACTCCAATAACTTAAAAGTTTTCAAGCTTTTATGGTAACTGACAAACAAAAAATGTTATTACAGGAAATGGATCATCCTTTTCAAAGCATAAAAGTGCTAAGTTTTGATGGAAAAAATGTGACAAATAAATTAAAATTTATTTCTGGATGGCGGCTTACAATTAAATCAATTTTAATTCTTTGGGAAATGTTGCAGAAGGTTATAAATATTTATTTACTCGAAACCTTAATAAAGATTGTATTGAAATATGGAAATTGCTAAAATGTAAACAATTAGTTTTGCAAGACTTCTTCGAAAATAATTTGTAAAGTTTTACAAAACTATGTTGTAGTTCATCCCCAAAATAAATTAAAATAAAGAATTTTGCACGGGGTATTAGGTTTCATTATTGAAGTAAAAAATAATATATTTTACAAATTTTATTTAAATATGCAATCGTATTTACCGTAATTTCTTTAAAATATTATGCTTTTTTTGTGACTTCCCAAAATATATTTGTCAAAATTTTAATGATAACATATTTCATTATTTAAATTCATCCATTTATGACTTACTAAGCGGTAAATTTTACTATATGTTGCCCAATATCGCTTTGACCGAAATAAATCGCGTCAAACTCGGCTCTTATTGCCTCAATACCCTCTACATTTTTTTACGTCCTCGGCTCGCCTTTGACATGAGGATTTCATTGAATTGACGCTTAGTGCACCAACTTATATTAATTCTGTAAACTTTGGTTTGGGTTAGTTTTTGTTGTTTGCGCCCCGCAGCGAGCGGTAATGAATAGTGAAAAATATGTTTCACAAACCAGATAAAGAGATAAACAGATAAATTCTTCCTTCTTTCAGCAAAATCGAATTTTCTCAGCAAAACCAACGATGTGCAACAGTAGTCTGTCATTAGGTGAAATACTTTACACCATAAGAAAGACATTCGTTAAAGTGGTGGTTTCAATGTAACAAAAATCTTAAAAGAAATTGCGTTGTTCTTAAAAGGTTAGTATTTCAAAAAACTTAGACATTTTTGCGTATAAACTACCAGTTTCACTGAATATTTCCCTCATGTCTAAAAGTTCCCATTAGAGGAGTGCACTTATCAGAAAATTACAGCGAATATTTCCCTCATGTATAAAAAATCCCATTAGAGGAGTGCAATTACCGGAAAATTACAGCGATAATTGCACTGTAGAAACCGAAAGAGCACTGCGATAATTGCATCGTACGTATCTATGGTAATTCCATTGTAACCTTACGATGACAGCGACAATTTATAAATAACGTCAAAGTAGAGTCAAAATATATTATTAAAAATGTCTTGTCTCGGATTTAAAAAATCGTATTCTTGTGTCTTTATTTTGTTTACAGGTACATGTACGTTTTTATATTAGAAAAAGGATAAAAATGTATTTTTTAAAACCATGTCCTTATTCGGGAAATATTCCCCCGAATTACACTCGTGCATCAAAATAACCAGATAATTTTGCATACGAGCGTGTTGTCTTAGAAAAACTGCATTCGGTCATTTTCATATTTTGGAAAAGGTGTCGGGCTCTTCCTCCAAAATATGAAAATGAACTCATGCAGTTTTTAGACAACACGCTGTCATGCAAAATTATCGGTAATTTTGATGCGCTTGTGCACTTACTTCCGATAATGTCTTAGAAAAACTTCATTTGGTCATTTTCATATTTTAGAACCCTCCACCTTCGGTCTCGGGCTCTTTCTCCCAAATATGAAAATAAACTAATGCAGTTTTTAGACAACACGCTGTCATGCAAAATTATCGGTAATTTTGATGCACTTGTGCAATTACTTAGAACAGAAAAATGCGAAAAATACAAATTTTATTTTAATTATGTACCTAATACTACATAAACTTAGCACTAGCTAATTTCTACGTAGGTGTTCAAAAGTATTTCCATTAATTTTTTGCCTTACCAGGAATAATGCTCTTTGCATTCTCCTTCTTTTAACATTTTTGATTTGTGAAACATATTTTTCGCAATTTTTTTATGTTATGCAGACTTTGCAAAAATTCTGTCTCTCTCACACGCATGCATTTCTTATAGCAACTACCTTTATAGTGTCAAGTTGACAGGTAAGTGCGTGACATTGTTAAATTTGCGAGGTCAATACTGCCCTGCTAAGACAGGAAGTCGTATCTGCAAAAATTGCGTTTTTCAGCTTATGCCTGATTTTGGTACATTAGGGCATTCTCTAATATTTAAGCAAGGTCTGAAAATCGTATCTTCACACGAAATAGTCAATTTAATAGTAGATATATTGTTTTGTCGTATCTGCAAAAATTCACCGTATACTAGGTTAAAAAGTCGTATTGATTATTACTATGTCAGTTTGTCGTATCCATTTCTGACACATGCGACACAAACTTATAAATGAGGTTAGAACTTCTTTATATTTTTATCTTTATCTTCCGTTTACCGTTGATTGCTCTCAGTTTTAGTGGATTGTTTTGCGATTTTATATTCCAAATAAACATAAGAGTGGTTTTTAGGAGTTCCAGAGTATTTTATCATACTTTTGATTTGAAAACAAGGCAAGGTAGGTTGCTTAAAAATATATATTGCATTTTAATCAGTACCAGCAAGTTTTGAGGTTATATCTAGATATTCACCCACATACAAATGAAATTTTTAAAATCACATACAGAGTTTAAAAACCACACATTTTCTCAAACATTCCCTTTTTTTTCGAAATATTTCGGTACAGCAAACTTGCGCGATTTTTTAGATAAAAAATTCGAACTCCGCGCCTCCAAATACCCCTCTCTGGAGTACCCACATCAAAATTTATTTTTTTTCGAAAAATATTTTTGAATTTTTTTTGCTTTCATTACAGAAACGGTTAAAGGCTAAGACTACGTATTTTATTTTATCTAATGTTAAAGGTATTCACGTGCATGTTACCCACACACAAATAAAAAAATCTAAATCACTTACAGAATGTTACAACCACACATTTTTCCAAAAAGCCCTTATTTTCGCAAAATTTCGGTACAGCGAACTCGTGCGATGTTTTAGACAAAAAAATCCAACTCCGCGTCCCCAAATACCCCCCTCTAGAGTACCCACAAAAATTTTTATTTTTTGGAAAAATATTTTTGATTCTTTTTTGCTTTCATTTCAGGAACGGTTAAAGGGATTCACGTACATGTCACCCATACACAAATAAAAATTTTTAAATCACACGACGTTAAAACCACACATTTTCCCAAAAAATCCCCCATTTTCGAAATATTTCGGTACAGCAAACTCGTGCGATTTTTTAGACCAAAAATTCAAACTCTGTGCCCCCAAATATTTAAATTTTTTTTCGGAAGTTATTTTTCAAAAAAATTTTGTTTTACAACGGTTAGAAAGATTCACGTACATGTCACCACGTACAAACATATTTTTTTAAATCGTATACAGGGTGTTACCAAAATATCCTTTTTTTTTTCAGAGTATTTCGGTACAGCAGTCGTGCGATTTTTTAGACCAAAAATTCGAACTCCGCGCCTCCAAATACCCCTCTCCAGAGTACCAATATCAAGTTTTTATTTTTTTTTCGAAAATTATTTTGGATTTTTTTTTGCTTTTTATTACGGTAGTCGTTAGAGGGATCGACGTACACGTAACCCACGTACAAAAAAAATTGTTTAACTCACTAACAGGGTGTTAAAAACACAATTTATCTCCAAAAATCCCCTATTTTCGAAATATTTCGGTACAACAAAGTCGTACAAAATTTTAAATCAAAAATTCGAACTCTGCGCCCCCAAACCAACATAATTTTTTTTTTGGAAAATATTTTCGAATATTTTACCTTTCATTACAGAAACGGTTAGAGGGATCAACGTACACGTTACCCACGTACAAATAATATTTTGTAAAACACTTACAGGGGGTTAAAACCACAATTTTTCCCCAAAAATCCCATATTTTAGAAATATTTCGGTACAACAAACTAAATATTACATAAAGATTAATTTGTTTGTATTCTTATATGAAATATACATACCTAATATCGGTATTTATTTAAGTATAGTATTACTAAGCCAAAATGTCGTAATTAACAAAAGTTAATTTTTTGATCGATTTTAGCGATTCATAATACTTAGAATGTTTTGTATGAATCTGTATAACTATGTTCCACATGTGGGTTCAAGAAAGAAGATTACTAATAAAATAACGAGGATGGCATGACATATTTTACAAATTGTTCAATTTGTCAAAACTCTACTTTTGCAAATACGACTTCCTCTCTTAGCAGGGCAGAATAGCTAACCAAAATGCAAAGAAAAATCTAGGTCCGTATTTAAAAAACTAAAGTTTATGATGTCCCCGAAAAAACGAAATTTCGGGTCTGAAATCTAAGGATGCCATCATGTAGAGGGGAAATAGTGGCAATGAGAATGTGATACTTATTTTGATTTATCTCTGGAATTAAAACGAGGGTGTCATAAAAACGATTTGGCAAAAATTCGTTTTTTTGGCGGACGTATCCGGAAGTATTCGGAATTTTCCAGATTTCAGAGCGACATTTTGTTCAGAGTTATATGGGGCAACGTTGCCATTGCTAACAGTTAGCCATCTGTATCTATTACGGTTTTCAAGATCCCCATGCATACACTCGAATTTGTAACACCCTGTATGACAAAAAAAAATGCACCTGCAGTTTAATATTTAGAACAACAATGCTATAATGTTCCTAACAAATATAACACGCGCCTGGAAATAACGCGTTTTATCTGAAATTTTCATTGCTAATTTGATATTTTCTGCAACAGTTTTTTAACTACCGTATTTATCATGTTACATACTATGTAGATGAAGATCAGTTCAGGTTGTTAAACATACATAAAACAAAAATCAATAGTCCATATAGCCAATTCATTACCTGCTAAATCATATTGAAAATACATTTCCACTAACAAAACTCTAATAGGTACTTCCACAGCACAAGCCGTTACTATCTTCTTTCCATTGCAGACTATCTTTCAGATAGTCCAGTAAGAAGTACCTAACGAATGGGTGTCTCTGATCAACTGATAATACCATAATGGAATAAGATGAACATGTAGCAGCTGTTAAGCATTAGATTTTTTCATATTAGAAGATGAAAACATATTTTCAATAAATCGCATTTCCAATTATTCTTCACCAGTGTTTAATTATATATCAATTATCTAGAAAAAACGAATATTCTTTGTTTAGGGTTAGATATTATAATATTTCATTTGAGCGTCAGACATCTTCTATCCGTGAATAAGAGCTTCGCGAAAACGTAGTTATCAAAACTGCACAAGACATTTAAGCCTTCAGTGTGGCCAAGTTTATTACACATTTAGTGAACTCTCCCGCTGCACAGACGCCGACAGACGCTGAGAAACGACGCCAACTCTCTCCGAATAACGCGATAGAGTGCAAAGTTGAAACCATTACCGTCTTATCGGGCTCTCTCCAAATTGCGTCCGTATTTCTGCCGCCTCTATCTATAATGCATCTGGCAAGGGACCATCAAGAGATTGCCTCTCGAAGGTGAAGACTATATTCCAGCTATATTCCGAAGTATAAATGTGGAACAGCTCATGAGTTTCTCCGCGATATCATCGTCGTTTCGCCGCAAATGCCTCGGAAATATCTTGCTACTGCCGAGTAGTAACTCCCCTTTAACTTTATAACATTTTATCTTTATAGATTTAGTCGGTCCATCGGAACGATATGAAAGTAAACAAGATTGCCTATAATAAATATCCCAGGACGGCTATTTGACGATATTATTTAGACTAAAAAAATAATTTTGAGTGAGCGATAAAAACTCTGGGATATATAGAAATTATGTATTTCATATTTGTTCCTAAATACTCTTTAGTAATTGGTTACCTAATTCACCATGAGTAAATAATTTACTAAAGTTTTTAAAAACGTGCATTAATTATAATACTTTAATTTGCAATTGTTCCATACTCGGAGAATAGTATTATAGTAGACTAGCTGGTACCTGCGACGTTGCCGTCGTCCCCGTAGAGTGTGAAGATCACTTTCTCAAACATAGAAGTAAGTGAATTTGAATTGATGTCATAAACGATTTTTCAAAATAGCGATGCATATTTTACTCCTTAGAGGGGTTGATTTTTTCAAGCTTTAAAAAATACTTTCTTACACATTGCGTTCAGCTTTTTACTAAAAAATTTAAATGACTTTTATCTTTAGAGTGTTGTTTTAACCGTTTAGAAAAACGGATTTGCAAAACTTTGTTTTAAAGTTTTTCTTATACCGTAAAAACAATAGGTATCTATCGGCATTTACCGTTAGAACCACGTCCCAGTTTGGTTTCCGGGCATAGAGCAGGAGTGATGCGGACTTTTTGCCTTTGGATACCTTCTATACAAATATGAATGGTGGGAAATGTTAATGAAGATAATAGAAGTGTGCATCTTTTTTAAATGTTTGTTTATGGGGCTGTCACTTAGATTCTTAGAAATATGTACCTAATGTGCTCGGTAATTTAAGTAGCTTAGATTTCCTCATTTCTGTTGTCATATTGTTTTATATCAGTAAAATTTTGTTGATATTGTATGTATTATACATAGGGGAGAGTCACCATGAATGAGACAATTGTATTAAGTTCGGTAGTTTTCGCCTTTTCTAAGTTTGCTACAAAACAAGTTAGCCACAATTTATATGATTGTATTTGCGATGTAGAACCCAAATTTAGACCGTTAAATAACATTTTAGCATAGCAAAAGAACAAATTTTTAAAAACGTGCTAAGTGTCCCATTCAAGGAGCAGGTTGCTTGAATTGGACACGTATACCCTTTGATTGGGACACGTTTATCGAAATGGAACAAGTCCAACACAATCCAAATTTTCATACGCCAAAACGCGTATTTATGTTTAAAATTTAAATCAAAGGCTAAAAATACAAAGCGGGAGGTATGTATTGTACAAACTAAATGGGCCTACCTACCTACATTTCTTACAAGTAAAAGAAAATTCCCAAAAGAAAAACAAAACGAAAAAAAGTAAATAAAACATGTGCAAACAGTGAAACCTAAATGCAAATAAAACAGCACAATGGATCACATAATTTTTCCATATTCAGCCTCTAGCCGCATGGGATTATTTCATGCGAGATGTTTCGCAGGAGATAGTTTTTCAATATTGCGACTTTCTTTATGCCAAAAATTTCTTCAATGTCGGTAACATGGAATTTGTTTTGAAATCGTCTCATAAAAATTACCTTAAATGGTTGATCTAGAATTTTTTAAATCTTACCAATGTAGTTGACGTTTTTTTTTTGGAACTGAAAAATTTGCAAGAATAAAGTCATTAATTGCAAACTCAGTCTCAATATTCTCATGCTTGTTTTTATTCTTATTGTCTTCCTTAGATGCGTTTGTAGTACTTTTGATGTTATTTTCCTTGTCCTCATTCGATCGTGGTTCTGGTAAAAAGTCACTGTCACTAAAATGATCGGAGCAATCAAGATCACTATCGCTTTTTGTTGCCATTTCAACTTCTGACAATTTTTGTTTTTATTTTCTTTTTTTTTGGTTGACTGGGTAAGGATCTTGGTTCAAACTCTGAAACTTCTAATTCAATGCCTTTAATCTTCTGTGGTGTTTTCTATAATTCTGCTTGTAGTCTGCTGTTTTCTCTGGGAAGCTTTTCTTTCTGGTGCCTTTCGATATGGGCGAATTTTTTCTGTTGCTACGCGGGCCAGCTGAATTAGAATGTTGCTAAGAATAATGATTCGATTGACGCTAGCGACCTTTTTTAATTTCTACATCAGGGTTTGGCCTGTCAAACACAAAATATGTTAAAAAGTCTTGATCGGAAAAAAATGTCTCTGTTAAATGGAAAGATTCCGCATTTAGTAAATCCGCTGGTAATATTTTTAGGAGAGATGCTTTCCACAAACGATTTGTTAGCTAGTTCAGCAATAAACTGTCTAACCATATAGTCATTGTTTATTACTGTGGCTCTCGACAAACTGCAGTTTTCTGGCTTGCGAAGAGAGATGTGCCAATGTCGTTTCGTACATTTTTGTAGCCATCTTCTCCGAGCCTTTTCATTACTCGTCCACATTTCTGGAATCATTACATTCAATTCCTTCGCAAACTGATAAGCCTACCTTCAGTTCAACTGTTGTACCATAATCCATGCGAGAAGCAGTCTTAAAATAAATCACTTAAGAGAGTTCGTGTTCTTCTGAAAATATTTTTCTGTTTCCTATATGTTAGGACAGAGTTTTATTTCTAGCAATTTTTACTTCTCTGTGCAGTGAATTTTTAGGAATGCCCGTGCATTCATCTGCTTCTCTTATTAAAGTTCTATGTAAAATGACTTCTCGTACGGCAGCCTCCATTTTACATGCAGATCCATACTCTCTTTCTTGGTCCCATTTTATACAGTCTGCAAGCAAACAGTATTTATAATATTTTTTTTTGTTTTTGTGATAAGACCGAAAAATAAAATGGACCTTGAATGGAACGTGTCCCAATCAAGGAAACAGTTGCCAATTTAAAAAGCTGTTATTTATTTCCTAACCTGAAAACCCAAAACACTGATTTCTGCTTAAAATACGGGCTGAAAGTATAGAGTTTTTATAGCAACATTGTAACGTTACCTCTTACCAAAGTTATTCACCAAACAAACTACGACAAACTGGTTGTAAATAGTTTTTGAGGGTAAAATTTAAAAGATCTTCAGAACCACCAACATGGCGCCATTTCGCACATGAATATTACGTCTGATTGCTCAACTGGTTAAGGGTCATCTATTGGGGAGCTTCGGAAACTATAGCCAAAGGTTTACAGTTTTCTTTAAGCATGTCCCATTCAAGGTGACTCTCCCCTATATGTTGTACCATTATCTCTACTTATAGGAGGTAATGGTTGTACTCCATAATATAAATAATGTATGTAACACAAAATTAGTAATGTGTGTTTTTATAAGTGTAAATTTTCATAAAATCTACAAAATACTGTAAAAAATTTCCTCCATTGGTTTTAGAGTACAATAATTTAAATAAGAGGAATTTCGCGCGTCATGAGCGTAACTGTTTGTTTCATTTTGGCAAATTTTTTGAAATGTTCTCAGGATAGTATTCCATGCCATTTTTTACTTTCGTGTCTTACATCACTTTCCTTGGTTAGTTGAAATCATAAACGTCTTTAAATAATGAATTTATGATTCACCTTTCTTGTTAGTTATACAGTTTACACCAACCTATCAGAAAAAAGTGATGTCAGATGCAGAAAGCTATCATGAAATACTTGAATACTTCCTTTAAGAAGTGAAATAAATCACGTACTTGGATGAGGCTTAGTTAAATTGTTCACTATAAAATAAAATTTAAACAATGGCCAAATTTAAATATTCGCACCTAAAAGATTGAGGTGCCATCTTTTGAAAAAGCGTCAAAGCTTAAATTCGTTTGAAAATAAGCTAAAATGCTTGGAGATGGCGCTCTTTGTTAATTTATTTGGTAGTTAAGGACTTTCCATTCTATTCTATAACCTTTTTCTATGGGCTTTCTACTGCGTGGATCGAGAGGTGCTGCTGCGGAAACTGCACCACTATGGTGTACGAAGAACGGCTAATCGATGGTTCGGAGCGTATCTTTCGGGGATAGTTCAGGTAGTGACGATGGGTCGGCGCGCCTGGTATGTCATTATGGTGTGCCGCAGGTGGATATTAGGGGAAAGATCACCCTCTTCGCTGACGACACCACTCTCCTATGGCATGCAAAAACTGGTGACGATCTTAGGGAAATGATGACCTCGGATCTATCAAAAAATTAAGGCATGGTGTGATGCTAATTCCCTTAGCTTAAACGCCACTAAAACCAATATACTTACTTTTGGTTTTAATTTTAATGATTTACATATAAATGATCAACATGTCGAAAATAGATCAATCACCAAGTTCCTGAGCCTTTGGTGGACAATAAGCCTAAATTTAATGCACATTTCATTACTGCGTTCTAGGCCGGCCTCTGGTTGCTTTACCGTTAGAGTGGTCTAGGGCGAATTGGGAACCGAGGATGGTGTATTTTTCACTATTCGAGTCTCACCTTGGATATGGTATAGCATTCTGAGGCTTTTGTAACCAACAGTTGGTTAATTCAATTTTTGTTTTGCAGATGAAAGCCATATGCTTGCATAGCATGGAATATTAACATTAATATCTTTATATTTATCCTTGAAACAGTCTGTCTGATTCATAAAAAATCTTATACTGAGATCCTTGATCGATCACAGAATACAAGATTAGCAGTAAACCAAAATGTGCTTCCAGAATTACAAAATAGTTATTTACACATCAAGTGCGGGAACATAATGTTCCCGGTTGAGCAGGTTGGCAGCGCGAGCTTGCGAGCGCTGCCTTGAGCGGGACCGGGAACATTGTTCCCGCAAGCGTTTTGTATATTATTTTTTGTACGAATTAAATAATTATAAAATAAAATGATATTGTTTATAATAATATGGGTATATAAATAGTTTTTTATTGCTTTTGTTCTCTAGGAATACGCTAGGAGTATACCGACGGCTATCTAGGGATATTCATTTTTCTTTACTCTCAGCAGTTTGAAACCATGAATCTAACATTTATTATAACCTAACTTTGACTTATACCGGCACGATATTTCTATTTTAATGATTTTTGGGGGCTTGGTGTTCCGCCTATATCGGCATGATTGAATTCTTCAAGTTTCCAGGAGCTATAGAAGATAATTTGTGAGTGAATTATGCATATTTCCTGTTTATTTATGTGTTCAAAGGCCGATTTTGTATTTGTTTATTGGTTCAAAAAGCCAATTACTTATATTGTTTTATGTTATGAGCCTTATTTTTCATGTTGCAGGCCTCTATTTCATTGTCTCGTTACATTCAAAGTTGTCCCGTTCGTCACCAATCAAGATATAGGTAGGATTATTTTAGAGGCATGTAAGATAGAAAAATCATTCGTGCATTGTGAAAATAGATACCTATATATGCATCTCATTTATAATCATATAGCATAAAATACTTCCAAATATTTAAAATTTTATTAAAGTAGTGCTTAATTTATTGATAAAATTTACAATAGGAAGTTGCTAAAATATTTATTATATTGGCTGTAGTTTTTTTGGTGCCGATTGTGTTAGATATTACTAAATGTACATACTAAACTAAGTATTGCCTAGGTAATTTTTTGTGATTTTTCTTTACAGAACTTGCATTTCTACGATATTGCCTCGAAAGAGTTGATGATCAATCGACAGGATTAGGTGCTTCTGCTTTCACAAGACGTTTTTCCATATGTTAATATCGTATATTAATATTATTATGTATTTTTGATGTTGGAATATTCATTGTCCGCTATCAAATACTTGTCCTGGAAAAATTTAAAGATTAATCGACTTACCTGAAGGAAGATTAATCCTAATTTTCC
>JAEQML010076819.1:0-13184 GCA_016904865.1 Pissodes strobi
TAAGATTATGGATCGATCTACGTCAGGTGAGAAGAGATAATAAAGAAGGCACTTTGGTAAAACAGTAACAACGTCTATGGGTCAAAGACTTAATGAGAAAACAATAACAACGTCTATTGGTCAGTGACTTAATGAATTTACAATATATCTGATTACTAAAACATGCATGTGCATGTTTTTAGGGTTCTTAGTTTATTTTAATTTCACTCAGCACTTTAAGGCACTATAACTGTTTAACTTTTGACATAGAATTTTGAAAGGTCTATCGTAGATTCGACTATTGTATTTTTTAGGCAAGTATCCCTCAAGAAATGGGTCCCTGTAAACTGCACTTCCCGAGTTGGGTTTGAAGATTAGGATATGGTTAGACCAGCTACCACGTCCTTGTGGACTGCACTAGGTGAGCGGAATAGGTGAGAGGCAAAAGCCTGCCGGACTGATGATCCGCTTGACTATTTATATCATAAAACCTACTAACCATTGCAACTTTAAGGGTCATAATTGGGGTGATAAATAAGTTTCTAGTAATTTACTATATCAAATTCTACTTGAGACGCTATAGTTTCCAAGAACATATTTTTAAGCGCGCTACAAAACTTTAAAGTTACGCCCATATATTTATTAAAAACCAGGGCATAATCTGGCAAGTTACCAGTTGCAATAGTTATGCTATGCATGCTCTCATGGAACTTTAAAACATAGTCTGGTTAAAGTCTAGTTAAAAATTCATCGGCCAACATTAATTTATCTAGAAGAATGGGCGATTATAAATTTTATATGTATAATTTATTTTGTAGGAAAGTTCATTACTCATGTTCAAGAGTTGAAAAGTTGACAAACTCGTACAAAGCCTAAAATAAATGCTCGGTAGCAGAAGCATATATTTTAAGTGAAGTTTCCGATGAATTTTATGATTGATGGTGTTGCTTTTTATTTTCTTTCTGATTTTTTTGAGCTTGTTTTTATAATATTATTGCGACGGATTCGTATCTGAAAAACCATTATTTTAAAGAGTCAATACGTGCTCATTGAAATATCTTAATTAAATAATATAGGAAATCGCTTCAAGATCTATAAAAGCAAAGCATTGGCAAAAACAAAATTTAAACTTATCTTTTATGTTAAGTTTTCCGTAATAGCAAAATGTTCTCGAACTTAGTATCCTGCACTGAAAAATATAGGCAAAGAGAAAACTTAGTTTCTTGTTTGTTTTGAAACTGTTACGACAAGAGTCTCGAAACTTCCTCTTTAACACAACACGAATGCATCTGCGTTGTAATTTAATACTATATTATTTAACGATCCTAGTTCAACAAGCTATATGTAATACTGGAGGAAAGAAAACCATGGTAAGCCTCCATCAGCATGGGCATATCAACAAACCACAAAAGACTTCCAGCGAAAGAAGAATCCTTGAGAGTTTTGTAGTATTTTTAGAAGAAGTGTTAGATTATAATTTTCAAGGTTATTAATATAGATAACATAGAAGCCTTTCTAAAGGAAGATATTGTAGAGGTGAGTCCCAATTATAATACTAACTGAAGGGTTGAATAAATCCAATGTAGGCAATGACCCAACATTCGTAACGATAGCTCGCCAAGAAGTCTTTGATGTGATATTAAGTTTTAACAGGGCAATCGATATGATTCATAATTGGAAAATGTCTGACACGAATCGTGCTCTAATCATAGACACACTAGGTTTGATTTTAAAATCCCTACGTCCAAAGCGATACTGTTTAGAAATTCCCGAGACACAAACTGAGTAGGATACTCAAGATCCTTCGAAAAAAATCTTCAAAGGAGAACAGTTAAATACAGTCTGGTGGAAGGGGAAACTTGGGAAACTGAGGCATATCGTAAGAAGGCTATTCAATAAACCAAAAGAAACAGCGACTGTAACGATATAGGTCAAAAGAGTATAATAGATCGATACGCAAAGCTAAAAACGACATATGGAGGAGATTCTGCGAAAGGGTGATGGAGACCCCTGCATGCTTTGGAATCTGGGTGAATTGGCCCTAAAAACATCTTTGGTTACCTTAACCCTGGAAGGCGTTCCCAAAGACTGATCCATTTCGTTCGCTCTTCTTTCCTGAATTCTTCCTTGTAGGTGTGCGTCCCTATGCCACAGAAAGTTTCCGGTCCCAAAAGCAGAGTTTGTGCTGCTACTTTTGCCAATTGGTCTGCTTTTTCGTTGACTTCTCTCGCAGCCTGTCCTGCATGCTTTGGCCTCTACAAAGTGTCAGTAAAAGAAAAGACAATCGTTGAGTTTCTGATAAACAACGACAAAACTTACACAAAATAGCTGAGGAAAGCCTAAATATGCTCATAGAAGCTCACTTTCCCACTACAACTCCAATAATGGACACCGCCGCGCCGTCTGAAATAAGGCTGCGAAGACCAGAAAGGCGGAAGTGGGATATAGTTAAGGAGATAGTAACACCTGCAAAGACCACATGGCCCATAAACCGAACACAATAAATTTAGCCATTGAAATCGCTAGACCTGGATGAGATGCACTATCTACCCATGCAGATTACATAGGGGGTGCCTAGCCTGGGGATTTGTACCAAGTAAAGGTCCTACACTTGCAAAAATTAGGCAGAATACCAGATCGCACACCAAAGGGTTCCAAGGCTGATCACTTAACACCTCAAAGAACACTTTCCGTTAAGGAAAAAATATTGAGTGCGATCTGATTGGTAAAGCCTAATTGTTGTCAGGTTTCTGTTGTTGAACTTTAGTAATTGAAAAAACGCGTCGAAGGGGGTTGATCATTGTAACTAGCTTGAAACTTTTTAACAATATTTTCCTAACAACTAAACTTAGCTGTTCATAGATGAGCATCCAACGACGCACTTCATATTACATTCATTATCACTTTGTTCATGTGATGGATATTGGATATCGCTTAAAACTGCTGAATTCTAGGCACTGGACTAAAATTATGCAAAGCTGCATTGGAAATGACATGTGATGTGAGCAACTAAGCCTCTAATTTAAACAAATAAATTGGCTTCTAGGACGTTATCCGGAATTGTCAATACACAATGAACCACTTCGCTACAAGCAATTTTTAAAGCCTCGGTGGATTCATGGCATTCAACTTTGGAGATGAACTAAGAACCCAAAACTATTCAGACATTTCAACCTAAAGCTTTAGTAAGCTTCACTTGAAGACGAGATCAAGAGGTCAGCTGGTATACACCAAAAGAGGCTGGAAAATCTCGATGTGATTTCGCTACCCGACAACAACGGATTTGTTTGACGGTTTAAGAGACTGGAACTATTTGCACTAATTCAAACAGGTTCAGTCCCTTGAGCCGTCGAACCAATCCATTGTTGCCGAGTAGCGAAGTCACTTCAACGTTTCCGTGACTTTCCAGCCTCATTTGGTGTTTACCTGCAGGATATCTTTAAGTAGCAATGGATGTCTTGCGGAAACTTTTGGTTGATGTCTGAATGGCTTTGATACCATCAATCCACCTAGGCTCTAGGATTTGCTTTTAGAGAAGCAGCTTATTGTGTATTGATAACTCAGAATAAGATCCGGGAAGTTAGCATATTTGCCTAACTTTGAGGCTCAGTTGCTCACGTTTGGTCATCACATGTGATTTTCAATGTAGCTCTGCATCCAAAGTTATGCCTAGATGCATGTTGCATGTGGGCTTACTGATTGAGTGTCATAGGTGTATAGTAATATTTCTTGATGGTGAAATTGCTTGGTGAATAGCATGATGCAATATTTCTTTATTCAGTTGGCTATATTGTTGACTGCTGTTTAAACTTTGTTTGTAGCTGACTAAATATCTTGGCGAGTAGAGCGGTGCCGTCAGCGAATTCTGTCATGTAAATTGCATGGGTTTGTGGGATGAATAAATGAATGAATGAATGATGCTTCTGTTGATGTGATTCTCAATCAGAGTACCTTATCCAGCTTCAGTGCTTTGATAAAAGCAAGTAGTCTAGATAATTATATGGTGAAACAACCCATACCCGGGGTATGCATTTGCATGTCAAAAGTAAAGGTGTAGCTGTGATCGTCATAGATTATTTAATACCATTTGTTGATAGCGCTTGCGCAAATGGTTGGTTAGGATCCAAAATTACGTTGTGTTTGTAGTAGTTGTTATAGAGTTTGATACACGCTCCTTTCCTATTAAACTGATAATTACCTACCCTTCTAGGGCCACTTTCCTCTACCGCGCTGAGTTTTATGCCTTACTAAGCTAATACTTTAAATCCGCCCTGAAAATATACTGCCTTCCTAATGCTAGGAATAAAAGTCATTGGATGCCAAACAACATATATATTTGCCACGTAATTAAATATATCATCTCACTCGCAGGTGGATTTTATCGATATAGGAGAGAACACGTAACTACAACATTCGTAAAGTACAGTGGACAAGTTTACCCCAGATAACGATTAACTAGGACAAGGTGAGACAGAAAGATCTTGTTATTTCAAACACTGATATGTCAAAACAATAAACAATAAAAAGTAAAACCCAGTAAAATCAGCCGAAGATAATTAACCGACGATAGGTCTATCACATAGAATTGCAGAACTTCAAACAAGACAGTGTAAAAATAAAATATAGCAGTTAAAATAAATGAATATATAAATATATGATAAGTCAAGAACACAGCAAGAAATGAAACCGTAAAATTACAGATTCAATAATAAAAATATGGCAGGAAAATGCAGGGACTAACCCAAACTAACCCAACTAATCTAACTACCAACCATGCACGTACTACCCATTTGCGGAAACAGACAATAACATTAGCAATGTTTAACTTTGTTGATCCTATGTCAGGGGGCTCAATAACGCCCGTGTTTGGTAAAGTTACGCGATTATAGCTGGTATAACTCATCTTTTTGGCATGCGACACAACGGGTCGAGATGCGAGCTACTTGCTCTAAAAGGATCTGGCAGTGTGGTGGGTCGCAACGGGACCAGACCAATATTTTTTCTGCGATAAGGGGAGCTCAACGGGCCCAGCCTTATATTTAAAGATCCTGGAGTCTCTACTGCTACAAATATGATTTGTTTTCGGTACGCGGACGATAACTGATATCTCACAGGAAATGCAGGCATTCTTTTCTGCTACAAGGGGAGCTCAACGGGCCCAGCCTTTTAATTTATATATATTTTCATTTTTCTCTTTTTTTTTTGTTCCCTTTCTTTTTATTTTACCTGAGATGCATCGTTATCGTACATTTGCTATAAAAAGCCAATCGGAATAATTTAAATAGTACCCAGACACAAAATACAACACACGTCAACAATAAGTAACAATATTGCCTGAATTCATGCAAATGTACTATCGTCTACTACTACCCTTTCCTATTCGAATTCGTTCCTGCATTTTATATCAGTAGTCAAAATTATGCTGTGATTACGCTTATCTCATATTTATAAGTGTACAGATTATTATTATGAAAAGGTACGATTCCTTTAAGGCTGATCATTTAATTTTAATCCATTTTACTTGGTTGTGATTTAAACCTGTTATTATATTTCTAATGTACTGCGTTTAGTGTTTCTTTTAATTTACACTAAAATAGTGTGTATTTTAGTGCATTCTATTTATTTTCATTCTTGCTTTTTTTATATTCATTTTGTTTGGCTTGTGTCAAATATTGTAAATTTTGTGGTGCCAGTAAATTATGATGATGATGATGATCTTGGCATAAATATATTATTATTATTATTATGATTGACTTGGCATAAATATACTATTATTATTATGATTGGCTTAGATAACCAGATTACCAAGAGCTGCGCTCCTTCTTTTGTGTACCCACTCTATTACGACTATTGTCGCACCAAGCAATTATTGTTATGATTATTATCTTGTCATAAATAAATTATGATTATATGATTAGCTTAGATAAACGGTATTACCAAGAGCTGCGCTCCTCCTTTTGTATACCATCTCTATTACGACTATGGTCGCACCAAGCAATTATTGTTATGATTATTATCTTGGCATAAATATACTATGATTATATGATTAGCTTAGACATACGGTATTACCAAGAGCTGCGCTCCTTCTTTTGTATGGTAAGTTTTATTTAGTTTACATATGATTCTGTCTCACCTTAACCCGATCAATTTGATATAAATCAGCAAACCTTTTAGGGTAAATCCCTGATCAATTCTAAATTAAGTAAATACCTCTAACTATATACACTTGCTTTAAACCAGCTGTGCTATTCTTTTCCTACAAAGCCCTATTATAACCGTCACAAATTATTGCATCTAATGGTAGTATCGCCAGATGTCCTCTTGGCGAAGATTTACAACTTTAGGCTATTTGCCGGTCCTCGAGATAATAGAAAGATAATCTGTTTCATTTTTATCAGTAATCTGTTGGTTTTATGAGTTAATGAGATTCCCTATTGCGTGAAATTTTGATTGTAATTAAACTTGCAATCTTTACTTACTGATTATAGAACACAAAAATTAGAACCCTGCCTTATTCGAAGAGATTGTAACCATTTTCTGCCCTCCCTGAGTTTAGCCGAATTTTTACCTGCTTTTGTGTCGTGAAAATGGGATCGAGCCCTTATGTATGTGCCACCAGAATATAGAGTTTCGTAAAATTAAAATAATGAGAGTATAAATTTTTGAATAAATAGAATTGGTTCTCACCTGGAATAGTACACACAGAAACGTTGTTTTTTTCCATTGCTTCTTCGGATGGTATCGTTTGATTACTGCGAGTGGATCGTGGCATTTTTGTTTTTACTGACTAATTTTAGATAGAAACATTAACTAAACTTGAGACTTAAATTAATGCTGCTATAGACATGCCCTGTGATACGTTATTAACGTAACACAGCACGTGACCATGTTGCGGCTGGGAGAATATCCGCAGAGCCATGGCGAATTAAGTCACTGTTTATGAAATTTGCGACCCCTGCGTCATCCACCCAGCGTCGTTCACGAATCACAACTTTCTCTATGACCAACTTTCCACCACTCTACGGATATTAGTCCTAGCTAGCTTTGAAGTACGTGTACTCATAGGTGCAGCTAGGAGAATATCCGCGGAGTCATGGCTAATTAAGCCACTGATTAGGAAATTTGCGATCCCTGCGTCATCCACTGAGCGTCGTTCACGAATCACAACTTTCTCTGTGACCAAACTTTCCACCACTCTATGTACACTCGTCTCGGCTAGATCTTGAAATACATGTACCCACATGGTTTTGCCATATAGGGACACGTATACGGTCCGAGAGGTACTTGCGGAATCGCGGATTGTTAGAACCACGAATTAAGAAACGTGTGATCCCTGCGTCATCCGCAGAGCGTCGTTCAAGACTCATAATTTTCTCTGTGACCAAACTCTCTACCACTCTATGAACATTAGTCCTAGCTAGCTTTGAAGTACGTGTACTCATAGATGCAGCTAGGAGAATGTCCACGGAGCCATAGCGAATTAAGCCACTGTACTTTGAAATTCATGAGCCCAGCGTCATCCACTCTGTGTCGTTCACGAATCACATTTTCCCTCGTGATAAAACTCTCCACGATCCCGCAAGGATCTGTCAGACTCTTTTAGTTACCTACACTTTGCACTGTCGATTCAGAATGTCCCGCAGCGTGCTTCGCGAGCCGTTTTTATATGCTCCTGGGCCTGACGCGCCGGTGTCCCTACCCTTACCGCGTCTCCCTTATTATATATGCATTTAGCTGATTTATTCATGGCAATGATTTAAATTCGGATTATTATTTTTTTTGTTTATTTCTTCAATTGTGCAATGTAGAATTAAATAATAAGTAGCAAAATAAAATAGGTTTAAGAAAAATATTGAAAATCAGAAAAAATTATGCAGGGTAGGGCTGGGTTATTTCAATGGATAAAAGTTCCTCCTATTCGACGATGCAGCACTCGAAGCAGGGTTTCCTCTCCCTCCGCACAGAACCGCCAACTGCTCTCGTTTTCAATTTTTATTCTCTCCAAGTGTCTTTTTAACCGACAGTAGCCCGTCAGAAAGCCGGTGAGGATGCGAAGATTGTTCTTACTCAGTGTTATAAGGTATTTTGATCTTCGTGGGTGAGACAACCCTAGAAACATCTTTGACTGCCTTAACCCTGGAAGGTGTTCCCATAGACTGATCCATTTGGTTTGCCCTTCTTTCCTGAATTCTTCCTTGTAGGTGTGCATCCCTTTGCCACAGAAGCAGAGTTTATGCTTCTACTTTTGCCAATTGGTTTGCTTTTTCATTGCCTTCTACCCAACGGGTCCTGGTATCCATTGAAGGAATAATATGTTATTCTTGCCTCGTTAATTTAGCCTATCTAGGCCTTCCCATACCATTCTGGAGCTGATTGTTGTTGAGCTCAGCGCTTTGATGGCTGCTTGACTGTCTGAGAAGATGACAATCTCTCTTCCTATAGTTTCTGTCAAGTTTGAACTGCGCACATCTTCCTATGGCGTTAATTTTTGCGTGAAATATGTCCAGGTGTTTTCCCATTGCTTCTGAGAAGCAATACTCCGCCTTCGGTCCCCTGTTCAGTTCTTGCCTCATCTGTATACCATTTTATGGCACTTGGCTGCCATGAATGCAAGTGGTGTCCTTTTCCCATTCTTCTCTTTTTCTTATCCCGACCATGTATTTTTCAAAATATCTTTTGCCTATATCATCGCTGGGGGCCCAAGAAGTGATATATGCTTCGTCAGGGATGTTAACTCACTCTTTCTAAGCCACCCCCCTTCGCCCGCTCCCTCTCTTGTGTTTCTAGTGATTGCTTGTCTAGCTGCTCCCTCTACAGCAATGTGTAGAGGTGCGAGGTCCACAATTGCTTCGTTTGCTGCTGTTGGGCAAGTTTTCATTGCGCCTATTATGCTTATGTACACCAGGCGTTGTACTTTGTTGAGAGCAGATTGTATGCTCTGCTTTTCTGTTTCCTTGAACCAAACGATCGACCCGTAAAGTAGGGTGGACTTTCTATCATTGTGTACATCCATGGCAGGATTTCTGGTTTCCATCCCCAGGTTTTTCCTGCAAGGTTTCGGCACACCATGAGGACCCTCGCAGCCTTAGTTACAACTCCTTCAATGAGTTTATTCCATTTGAGTTTGCAGTCCAGCGTTATGCCTAGATATCTGACTTCAGATGCCTTTGTAATGTTGGTCCCGTGTATCTGGAGAACTTTCACTCTAGGGAGTTCTCTCTTTCTAGAGAAGGGTACTATGGTTGTTTTCGATGAGTTTATATCCAGCCACACTCTTTGGCACCTTTCTTCCGTTGCCAGTCCAGCTTGAATGAGTTCATATAGTGTACCCTCAAACTTTCCTCTTGCTGTGATGACAATATCATCGGCATACCCAACACAATGTAGGCCGAGATCTGTCAGTGTATCCAGTAATTCTTCCACCACTATGTGGAGTCTCATTAGTTGTGAGCATACTTTGCCTTGTGGCATACCTCGAGTGGTGCTCACTTCAATAGTCTGATTGCCTACTGAAGTTTATGCTGTCCTCATGGCAGATGGTTATATTGTTGACTGCTGTTTAAACTTTGTTTGTAGCTGACTAGATGCCTTGGCGAATAGAGCGATGTCGTCAGCGAATATTGTCTTGCAAACTCCATCGGTTTGTGGGATATCGCTGGTGTACAGCAGAGAACGCTCTCTGTCCTTTTTGAGGTCTGTGTATTTCTCATCAAGCTTTACGCTGAAGTAACGGTCTGTGATGTACGAGTCAAAAATTTGGCTCATTTACTAGTGAGATCATATCAAACCAGACTCTCTTCAAGCTTTTAAGCTACAATTTCGGAAACCATGTTTGCTACGCAGAAAAAGCCCGTCCCCTTTAAAGCATTCATTCAGCTGGTCGTTCAGAACTGACTCAATGATTTTTGAATATATTGTGAAACATATTTATAGTTTCAAAATTCAGTTTAAGGCCTACAGTCGATTAACGGTAAATTCATTAAATAAAACGATAAATGACGGTATAGGTACGATATAAGAAAATAGACGACCTACAGTCGTTTAATGATAAGTTCAGACATAAAATTAAGAAAAGGGTAGAGCCTACTTGTGTCTTGCAGACGTGGAATCCACCGGCGTTTCGAGCGAAGCACCATGTGGTCGTATCACCTCGACAAAAGGCCTCTATCTGGCTAGAAGAAACTGGGAACTCTCTAGGTCGGCATAGAAAAGGCCGCTAAAGGACGTTCGGTCCCACAGAAGTTATTAGGTAAGAATATATTGAGAAACATATCTATAATTTGAAAGTTCAGTTTCAGATCCTTTATGAGTTGCACAAGTTATCTTTGTTTTTGATGGTATTATTGATTAAAGTATTTAATAACCCCAAAAGTTTTACTCTGCTCTTTCTATATTTCCATTCAATGCTTCATTATTTTTTAGTGTTCTCTATTGATCGACTTATTATGAGAAGTGACTTTTAATCTCATTTTATAGTTTTGCTTAGTAACTTATCTATTCTTAACTAATTTCTTGGATCTGGGCCCATCATTTCCATTCCAACTTCTTTTTCGCCGACGGTACCTCTAAGCCCGTAAGATATTTTTCTATTTCTCAAAAACCTTCATCAGTCAAGTCTAAATTTGCATCTAAAATTCAGAAACCGCATGAAGTATAAAAATATAAGCTCATAAAATAATAAATTCTCTATTGCGGAAATATATTTTACGAACGATTGTTACCAGAGTTTTACATGCTTGCGAGATCACTTTACGACCGTTGAAGTTTATTTCTTTAACATTTCGTATAATGTGGATTTATTGAAGTTACGACCTTTAAGATTGGATACGTCATATAGTAATTTGACGTTTGTACTTAAAAGTGGAAGGATTTAGTGACAGTTATCTAAAGGAGGTTCGGTTATCGACTAAAAATTGAACATTCAAGATCAGTAAAATTTTGAATATACTGCTCACCCCAGTGCCTATTATAACTTTTGTTGACCTATTAAGGAAATTAAATAAAATGATTAGCAGTTTAATATTTTACATCTGGCCAAACATTGTGTTACATAATATATCCTATTTTCGCATAATAATAAAAGCACTCAAATATTGGAATACCACAAAATCAAGAGTCCTAAAACTCTGAAAATAATAGGGTACTAAATATACCCAAAATGAAATTCAAACAGAAATTTTACGAGGTCTCCATTGCGTGCTTGGTTGCGGTGTAAATTTAATATAGCCTCGATTTTCTGGCTCTCGCGAAGAGGATTACGAACGTCATAAAGTTCTATAAGGGAAAATTTATATGGGTTTGTTGTTTTAATCGATTATTGGTCTTGTCATGTCTAAGCGGAGTTAATGTTGTACTCCAAGTGAGGTCTGTTTGTTGTCATCACACGATATATGATAATTTGAATGGGAATTAAAAGGGTTGTAAACTCACAGTTCAAATACTATTAAATGCATAATTTAGAATGTGACTCGTTTAATGACGGAGGGACAAAGTTATTTAAAATGTATGAGCTTTCAGCACACATGCAATCTTTGTTGCATTTTCCGAGGAAAATATTTATAAACGTATATTTGCTGGTCGTCCTTGTTTAATTTAAGCAATATTACTGATTATACATGCATGCACAATCATTCTTTTGCTTGCATACATAAAAATAAATTGAGACTTTATCCCTAATAAACTAATGTTTTGTTTAAGCTAAATGTAATAGACCATCGCTCCAACCAAAACAATACCTTTAACCCTAATAATTCTCAGATTTTGAACATTTTAATGAACTACAAAACAATTATCACCCTGTCCCGTAAACATAGAGGGCAAATTTATAAACAATTCGAGCGATAAAAGGCTTTAACATGCAAAGGGCAGCAAATCCTCTAATATAAATTCTCTAGAGGACCCTCCATCTTCTATCTCACACTAAATCCGTTGTATGTTCTAAGCAAGTAACTTAAACCTTAACTGGAAGTGTAATCCGATTCTGGAGAAGCTATCTCTGGTTAAAACCTCCAAACCTAAACTTTTGCCCTAGTGCCTACATACAAGGAAACTGGCGACAACCTCTCAGGAGGCTCCTTTCTAAGTAATAAGTTGAATCTAAAATTAACCTGCCAAAGCTCTAAGTTACAATAATCTCAAATTATATCGTCGGCCAAGTACCTAAAGTAAACTGATCTCTAAGTGATAACCAAGTGAAATCATTAAAGCTATTAAATTGGCCGAGACAGTAACATGATTTTTTAATTGGTTAAGAAACGGTCCATATTTGTATGTATTTAAAGGCGTAGGTCGAAGAGTTGACAGTTAGACGAAGGCGCCACTAAATTTTTTACTAGGAATATATCAAAGATATTGAAATCATACATGAAATCAGGGCATTACATTTTAGAAACACATTCTAGATAAAAATAATGTGAAAGTATATTATTTTATCTTCCACTTTAGCTTACCAAAATAAACGTTTGGATTCTAATTAAATTATTTACTTAAATATTAAATGTTTTCATAAACACTCCAAATACAGTTAATTCTATTTCAAATTAAGTTTAGTTTATAGTATCGCCTATAAACTAAGCAGAATATTCTCTAAAATATATATTATCTAGATTGTCAGACTATTAGATCAAATCAAAATAAGATACCAAGTTTTAATCTATGTTCTATAACATTAAGATTGCCTAATTCCTGTTTTGAAATAGTTCTAATTAAACCTTGAATCTTTGAGGGTCTGACTAAACGCATTTAGTCATAAAGTACCAAAAAAGCAGTAATTACTAAACAAAAACTAATCTAAATTAATCCCATGAGCGATAATAAATGTATACCAATAAATATTCAATAAAGATATCCTAAATCAATTATTAATTAACCTATGAAGTAAATATACGCATATAGCCGGTAAATATCTTCTGATGAACACGAAGTGAGCTCAGTTCGATATCGATATTACAGCGAAAAATGAAGATTGCAAATTGCAGTTATGTGAAACAATTTACTGCCATGAGGCCTACAGCCTATTATAGTAAAAATAAATCAAATAATTATTATACCCTTAGCAAAATACATTCTCTACTTGATAATATCAGATAAGATAATGATTAAAATAAGTATAGGAATTAGAATTGGAAATAGGAATAAATATGATACACAATAATGGAAAACCCAAAGCTGTCAGCAACGATAATAGATACGATATCAGGTAATAG
>JAEQML010076820.1:0-13183 GCA_016904865.1 Pissodes strobi
CATATACCCCAGACTTTGTATTACTGTAAACAGATTTTAAATAAAGCGCCAAATTGTGCTGCCCTCCCGTGTAAATTTAAGTTAGCATGTCATCCGGATATCGCCCGCGGGGCTTGTTGATATTTTAATTAGTTGACTTTTAACCGTGAGATAAAGTGTGTGTGGGGTCCGCTTGACCCCAAGGTGTCCTTAGCGTTACATATTTATTAGTACGGAAAGTTGTTACTACTTTAAATATTTCCTATTTGGTAAGTAGTTTTTATCACTTTTTCTTATTGTTAGTTATTACTTTGCTATATTTTAGTAAAAAATTAACATTATGGATCAAGCCAGCCGTTCTTGTGGCAACAAGCGACCATTGACAGAAAAAGAGCTTGAGGAAGAAATGAATAAATTTCTTTTAGAAGAAGAAAACGAAGAGGAAGATTGTTTAGGTGACAATGACACGGACGAGGATTCAGATTATTTGGAAGAACAGCAGGAGTCAGAAAGTGAGCAGAGTGATGAAGAAATGCAAGAACAGCCTTTTGCGAGTCAGCCCTTAGAGGAAGAGCAGCAGGAGTCAGAAAGTGAGTCGAGTGATAACGGCATGCAAGAAAAACAACCTTCTGCGAATCGGTCTGCAGCACTTAAAGATAAAAATGGCTACGAATGGAGTACTGATAGTCCTGAAAGTAGAGGAAGACGTCCAATAAGGAACATTGTGTCCATTATGCCAGGTCTTAAAAGAGATGCTAGCAGCGTGAAAACTCCACTTGAAGCTTGGTCACTCCTATTTGATCAATATATTTTGGACAAAATTGTTCTCCATACTAACGAAGAAATTGCAAGAAAGAAAAGCACTTTCAATCATTTACAGTCCTACCACCGCAATACAGATTTATTAGAAATTCGTGCCTTGTTCGGACTTCTGTATTATTATTAGATATGGTATGTCTTTGTTCAGGGCAGCAATGTCAAAAAACCGGTTTAAATTCTTGTCATCTTGTCTACGATTTGACGACAAAGAAACCAGACAAGAGCGGCGAGCCAACGATAAACTGGCACCTGTCCGAGAAATATGGGACACATTTATATCTAACTGTCTCAAGTACTATACCCCCCATTCTTATCGCACAATAGATGAACAATTGATGGGGTTTAGAAGTAGGTGCCCATTTTGAATCTACTTAGCATCCAAACCAGATAAGTATGGGATCAAAATTATTATGATGAACGACTCCCGAACTTGGTACATGGTTAATGCAAACCCGTATGTCGGAACAGTGACACAGAAAACGGTGAACCAGTACCCGCTTATTACGTTAAAAAAACTATCGGAGTCGATACACGGAACCAATAGAAATATCACAGTGGATAACTGGTTCGCTTCGGTGGACCTCTTCAAATAAAATGCTCACTGAATATAACCTAACTATGATTGGCACGCTCAGAAAAAATAAAAGAGAAATTCCTCCTTCTTTTCTAAATGAAAAAAATGTAGGAACATAGGAATGTAGCAACAAAAATGTAGCATTTGATAACAATAAAACACTCGTTTCATTTGTTCCTAGAAAAGGTAAAATTGTACTTTTATTATCGACAATGCACCACTCCAGTGATATCGATAATGATACAAAAAAATGGATTATAATAGTACCAAAGGAGGTACTGATACCTTTGATAAAGTCTGCCATAGTTACACAACTGCAAGAGCAACTCGACGGTGGCCAATGAGATTTTTTTGCGGTATGTTGGATCATTGTGGTATAAACTCTTCAGTGCTGCTCAACTTAGCTAATAGGGACAATGCTATGAATAGAAGAGAATTTTTTGCATGAACTGTCGTTTCAACTAATTGAACCATTGCTACGAGTTAGATTAGAAATTCCAACACTAAATAAATCTCTTAAAACATATATTAGGGATATATTGGGTGTTTCCGAAAATCTAGAACCAGCAGCACAGGGTACAATTTTAGTAAAACGAATAAGATGTGCTTTTTGTCTTCGAGAAAGGGATAGAAAGACAAAAATGTTTTGTGGCAAATGTAAGGTAGCCATTTGCGATACTCATCGAGCTATTGTGTGTTGTAACTGTAGTCACTGAACTTTTACTTATTTTATTATAAAATTTTAAAAAATGTTTTTTTATTATCTTAGTCTTAAAATTTCGTTCAAGTTATTTTTAAAATTAAGAATTTGTTTAATTTCTATAATAAAAGTCTAAAAAAATTGATGTTTGATATAAAAATATAAGAAAATAGTTGTTTCTCGTTAGTTAAGGTGTTATCTAATACCTACTTTTTGCTTAGATATGTTTTTAACCTCCAAAACCTATAAATACATATGGGGTCTGCCTGACCCCAGGGTGTCTTTCTTGTTTGAAAAATTAACGATGTCTAATGAAGGTTAAGTGGTATTATGCGGGAAACAGCAGCAGAAAAGTATCCGATCTATTTGCAGTACATTATCCAGACAGGTCAATTCCAGCAATATCCACCATAACTAGAATAATTTAAAAAATTGAAAATAGTGGAACGCTTCTCAATAAATGTAAATGAGAAAGAGAAGACGAAGGTAATAATCCTGCAGATAATGATAAAGATTTAAATAATTTGTTAAGGGTGGAAGAAATTAAGGGAATTATAAGTACTAGGCATATTGGTGACGAAGTGGGGATATAGTGAAGGGAAAATCGAATGATTGCATCGAATCGAATATCTTGAATTCGAATACTTTCGAGAATCGAATGATTATTCGAATACAAAAAATCGAATTATTTGGATTAGTCGCGATATCCCAAATGTTTCAATTAGCGATTCAACCTCTCGAGATTTCGAGTGACTTCGAATTCTCGTTCTCGAATTCAAATTTACAAATAGTCTGATTCTGGATTGTTTGATCTTGAAGTTTTAATTCTTGATACATTTAAGCATAAGAGCAAGATCTTTTACAAAGATTAGCGAAAGTATTCACAATTAAAAAATAAAATATTAGTTAAGAGTTGTTTTGTTTAGATATTATGTAAAAGTTTATTAAAGATTTACTAAAATGCATATTGCAAAAATATGTATTTCATACCTGCCGACTAACGTATTTAAAATTAATAATATTTACTACAGAAAAAAAATATTCAAAAATTAAGTAACTACCACAGTAATTAAACTACTCTATTTTATACTTTTTATAGTATAGAGTGTTCGGTTATTGTTCACCATAATACAAAACAAAGCCCGCTATTATTTGTTGCTCAGACGGCAGACCAGCATAATCGAACAAGTTATATTATAATCGCATTTGACGCGAATTGTGCGGATTAATATTTTATTTCGATTCAACCAGCATTCGAGGGACGATTAATTCGTTGTTAGCGCATTCAAATATTTATGATATTTTAATTCTTCGTTGAGAATCGAATGCATTCGAATGCAAGCCAGAATCGAATACTTCGATTAATTGTCTTCGAATAGTCCCTTCACTTCATACAACCGTTTTACGGGTATTACATAAACATAAATCTCATGCGTATAAATACCATAGAGTTCAAGAACTAAGAGATGGGGACATGATTCGAAGGGCTGATTTTTGTTTTAATATGATGGAGAGGGCAAATAATGACAGGGAGTTTTTGCAAAATGTTTGTTTTACCGACGAATGTACGTTTACCTTGAATAACGAAGCTAATGCACAATATTTTCTTGAACTGGTTCAAAATGAAATTACGCCTGCGTTGCATGAAGTTGTTCGAAAAAATCAAGAAATTTGGTTCCAGATGGATGGCTGCCCAGCTCATAACTCCGCAGTAGTTAGGGAGTATTTTGAAAATGTTTTAAGGGGTAACGTTATTGGACTAAATTACACAATTAATTAGCCAGCTAGGTCTCCCGATCTTTCGCCGAATGACTTTTTATTATGGGGACATCTAAAAACAACCCTCAACAAAAATTTTAAATACGAGATGCCGGAGAATTAAAAAAATGCTATTACTGCAAAGTGTGAAACGCTGTCGGTGTATCAATTAAGAAATGTTCGAAATGAATTTTATGATGGTCTGGTGTATTGTCTAGCAGCAAATGGGGGGTTGTTTGAACATTTTATTAAGTAATTAGTTAAGTATGTAATTCACTGGTTTTATTATGCATTAGAAAGTCAATTTCGCAAAAATAAAGTACTTTTTGTTTACCAAAACTCTTTTATTGATTTATCCCCTCCCCTATATTTTTGTTTGTATAACGGAAAAATTTTTGCCAATTATACATCGACGTTTATTTAAATAAGCCCTTAATTACTTAATAAATCGCGCTAAAATTTCGTCAGTTAGTTCTTCAAAGTATTCCCTTTAATAAAGTTAAATTATCGGCTTTAAATAAACAAGGCAGCCAATATTTTACCATCTCAAAATTTGCATTGGATCTCTTATGTTGCGTGGATCGATGCACCACCCTGTAGTGATTTTCTGGTTTTGTGAAAAAGAAATACTTTACTGTACAATTTTTGGGGCACCCTGCATATAAAAAAACGGAGTGAAAATATGTATGTCAACCTTTACAATTTTTATTTATTTTTTTTACTAATAAATGTTAAAGTTACACATAGACATTGATAGGGACACTCGCATTTTATTTAAGGTGTGTGTTTTTCTTTTTCCAAGAAGCAATTTTATTTTTTCACGTAATTGTTAATTCTAAGCATTAAAATTATTGTTTTTTTAAATTTAAATATGTCTGAAATTATTTCAAACGCATAATGGGTTTTGGACAGGTTTGAACCATAATTTGAATCTCAACAAAGTTTTGGAAGGACAGATTCTAAAATAGGTTTCAAGAAGGGGGCACAAAGTCTACTTTTCTTTAGGAAATTTATATATTCCACAATCTAGTTTTCGGCTTGATACGCTGGATGTTTTTGAAGTGAAACTTCTTGGGCGGCGACTCGAAAATTAAACGAGAATTGAGACCGAAATGACAAGGACGCCATTTCGTTCTACGAGAGAGAAGAAAGATATAACGTAGAGAGGAGGAGAATACATTATATATCTAATACAGTAATACACAATTTAGGGTACGCATGCGCACGTTGTGGAAGTACGCGTATGCAAATTTTGTATTGTTGTGTTTCTGTGTCATTATATGCATGCATACATACAATTTAGTTTGTAAGCCGAGCGTTGATCGTTACGTCATACCTAGTCTTTCTCTCTCCTGCGAAATTGTTTTAATTATTTTGTGTTAGTTTGGTTTAGTTTCGGTTCGTTTAAGCCAGTAAGAGGTGCCGTTAAGGGTAGGGCGGAATGATTTCAGTTAGTTTAGGTTAGTTAGAGTTAGTTTAGGTTAGTTTAGAATTGGACACTTTTTCGATTTGCTTAATTGTAGTTAGCTTCAAATAGTTTTGGTTAGTTTAGTTAATTGCTTAGCTTTAGTTCATTTTCTTTAGAATTGTTTATTCAAAGCCATATTGGTTAATGTGGATTTCTGCCATCAAAAAAACGATTTAAGATGCGCATTTTTATCGAATTTGACAATCTAAGGTAGGTACAAGGATCGCAAAATTTAGCGTGCGCCCATATAGTAAACAATTAGATCAGGGGTAATTAAAGTCCATTTAAGGCTATTGCGCTATTGCCTGGTCGTTCAGTATATTTTCACCTTGATGGCGAATCGCTGGGATCTCAATCGGGCCCCCGCGGACCTGTCTCGAGAGGTTCCACAGAGAGCCATCCCCCGTGCCAAGCCCATTCACGAAATTCATCCAAACCGCGTCCCTGTGAGTGCGGATGTCCCCCTTGATTTGTGCAGTGAGCGCGTTCACTCTGATTCGGTCATTTACTGTTCTGTTCCTTTGCCACCTGCGCCGAATTCGGTTCCGAAAACTGATTAGGGACAGGATTTCATCAGGCAGAGTTTCCGTGAACGGTCTCTTTCTGATTTTCGGACATAGTTCACTTCGTCCTCCAATTCTTGGACGGAATCGATTTGTCTCGGAATGACCGTGGCGGCATTTAATCTCTCTGGGAACATCCTTCAGTCAAGATTTTTGCATGAAATGAGTTCCACTTCATAGGCTTCCGGCCGCCTGACTCGACTCAGACTCAATCTGAATGGAAGATGATTTGAGTTCAGATCTTTAATGACTTTAGGCGCCTGAACGCCTGTCATTCCTCGAACAAATTCCACGTCCAAGAATGAAGAGACTAGGCGTCCTCTGTAGAATGTAGGATCAAGAGTTCTAAGGTACTGGACTTCCAGATTTTTTTCGATCAAGGTACGTACAGCACGGCCATTTTGGTTAGTATAACCGTCGCCGAACGTTACATACTGGGCGTTAAAATCCCCAATCAGCACGGATCGTTTACCCTGCGGTAGAAATTCAAGCAAGTCTGCTTGCGTGATGTGCATGTCCGGGGGAGCGTACCCGCCGCTAATACATAGGCCACCGTCGAGCTTGACGCTCACGTATTCAATAAAGGATCTCATCCGTATATTTCTTTTATATCTCAGTGACTTATGTATTGGGCAGACCACGCCTACCCCATTTTCTGCTGAACTATTAAAGCGCTCGATCGAATAATTTCGCAACTTGATTTTAAAATCTCGATCTATTCGAGATTCGAGCAAGAAAACAATCTGAAATTGGGATGAGCACATGAAATGCTTGAATTCGCCAAGTTCGTGTCGAATACCATTACAATTCCAAGAGACAATGTTAAAAGAAGGCATTATATATTATATTTTTTATAAACTTCTACAGAGAAAAATTTAATAGTTTCCTGTAGAATTTTCGCCTTGTCATTGTTGCACGCTTCTAACATTCTGCTGAATTCGTAAAGCCCGAAGAAAAGTTCAGATATATTAACTTAAGATTTGATTTTAGCTATTACATTTGTTAGATTTGGTATCATGTTTTGCGCATTGCCCCCGCTATCTACGGCGCGCGGCGCCGGCGTAAGGTTGCGCGGTTTGCGTGTGCTGCGGTGCTCTTTTCGTGTTTGGAAAGTGCTTGTCGTACTGTTGCATGTTGGGGTTTGCTCTGTGGCTGTTGCGTACCCTAGGAACGCTGTGCTTGAGGTTGGGGGCTGTGGCCCTGTTTATACATGTTTTATGAAGTAACTTCGTGGAAGTTGCGACGAATTTTCTTTTGACTTTGCAAAGCCCTAAATTCAACAAAGAAACGAAGCTAGTTGGCAAGGATTGGCTAAGGTGTTTCTTGAACAGGAATTTGCAACTAACACATCGTCGCGTGCCGTTGGAACTTTTCAAAAATATTAAAGATGTTTTATGCAAATAACTGCGTGAATAACTCGCCATTAATTTTCTGTTTTCCTCCGTGTTGGTGACACAACGATTTTTGCTAAATTATCAAGATGACGAAATTATACAACTCAGTTTACTTCAAGACCGAGAAAAAACGAAAGACATTTTACCAATGTTTAAAAGAAGAAAAGTGGAAGGATTTCAGTCAATATTAATAATACATCATTTAACGGACAACGAAACGAAATTTAAACACATTTTTAGAATTTCCGGATATCAGTTTAATCACATATATTGGAGCTCATATAAAATGATCTTACGATTAATCCCTAAAACCGTGTAACGGAACCAATAACTCCCTGGGAGAAGTTAGCAATATCATTAAGGTAGGTATGTTCAAGAAATCTTTTATTGCTTTTAAATCTCCTTATTCACAATTCATTAACTGTAAAGTTAGTGTAAAAATTTGCAATCTCCTTCCAAACAGTCTCCTTCATGGTCTGCAACTTATAGGCTCTGTCTTTGGGATCATAAATTTGTGGATAACTACATATTAAATGAGCAAGTTGTTCATCTTCTGCATTTGAAAAATATCAATTTTTTTCTTTTGAACCTGCAAAACACTATAAACACGTATAGGTTTATCTGGAATTTGCCGGAAAATAGTCGCCTGTCTGCTTCTAGAGCAGTCAGTCGTTGGCGAACGGCGGATGCATTTAGTAGTGGCAACCAAAAAATCGTAGGAAAGAAAACAGTTGTGGTCGGAACTACCTAATGGCGGACCAACTGTAATTGTGTACTGGTCAGGACATTTAAAAAGCATTGCTGATATCTTGACGAATCGATCGCCGCTACTGAGTCGTAGTCGCCGACGACCAGCGACCGTGGAGGAAAACGCGGCTTTAGATTATTCCATACCACGTAATTATCACTGCTAATAAGCCTAAGAGTTATTATTATGGTAGTGGCAAAAATGCTTCAATCATCACCGGAAAAGTTGCTAAAAATCT
Organism: Pissodes strobi; assembly: GCA_016904865.1. Lineage (NCBI taxonomy): Eukaryota > Metazoa > Arthropoda > Insecta > Coleoptera > Curculionidae > Pissodes > Pissodes strobi. The sequence goes on from JAEQML010076820.1 coordinate 8,242, forward strand.
GCTTAAAAGTGATTTTCCGGAACTTCCATCAAAGCCGTAGCTGGAAATAATGATAGCTGTCATAGAGTGTGGCGCTCTGTTCTCCATTAAATTTCAAATCACATCTTCCTGTAGCAGAATAATTCTACTAAGAGTATGATGTAGTCAGTCTTTAACACAAAAAAATGTCACATTATTTGCTCCGCATCCTTTTTTACATTTTAAAATCTTCATGTAGGCACGAAATATATCAGCATTTGAATCTTTGTTACCTATGTGCATATTGAGATATTTCTGCTTAGTCAAATTGTTATCATGGAGAAATGCTAGTGCCTCTTCAGGACAGTATGGTATGTGTTTTAGAGGATAAAGATTGTCTGAACTTTATGGATCTCATCGAACTTTCAGCAGATGCCTTTACAAGTAGGAACGGGTCATGTTTTCCGCATTTCTTAGCTGCTACAGCCGCAGGCTTTACAATTAAGTTGGGATTGTGAATACCTTATTTTTCGATGAATCTAAAGCATCATTTCTTTGATATCATAACGACTTATTATCGAAACTTAAAGATGAACAGCCTCTATTCAGCACTGTAGTCTTATTTGTAGATACCTTATTAAGTATTTTGAATAAGGTATATTTTTTCAGCCATGTACCAAATATTTTCTGAAATTTGTTTTTATTTCTAAGAACTTTTTCTATCTTGTTTACTTTACGTGCTATACTAACTTCAATATTTTCAAAAGGCTAAATCTTATCCAAAACAAAGCTCACTAAGGCAGTTGTTCGTAATTTTGAATTTTGCTCACCTATTTTCAAAAGTTTCTTCAATTCCAAAACTCGATCTGAGAGTTCTTAGCATCAAAAGAACGAGAGAGCAGTATATTGTGAATATTGTTTAATAACTATAGCAGTAAAATTGTATACAGTGTCCCAAAAATGTACTTGCGTATAGCCGCAGACCTAACAAATGAGCCAGAAATTTTTTACTGTATATCAATGCCGAACCCGAACATTCGATTTAATTACCGTACGAACTAATTAAAAACGGCTTTCCGCGTGGGTTTTTACCAACCCCTCTACAATGCTTGGATCTTATATCCAGTTACTATTTATGGCCCACAATACAACCCTTGTTTGGTAACAAAATGGTTACAGCAAAAGTTATTTTTATCCGATCGGACGAAAAACTATACCTTCCCGATTTTCTCATCGCAAAAGTCATGATTCCAGTATATTGTATTCGTTGCTTGGCAACATGCAATAACTGTACGTACAACATTTCCGTCCTAGGCCGGGAATATAACATTCCCGGCCTAGGCCGGGAATATAAAATTTCGATCATATTTAAACACCTTGATTGTCAGATCTGACGTTTATCAAAAGCAAGATTTAGCTGCCCTAGTTACGTAATAAACTCCAAGCTCGCTCGATTCAAAACTTGATATTATGTTGACTTTAAATTTAAAATACCGTTTTTATTTAGAGTAATATTTTGCTCTATTTTTAATTCCGATCGGATAAAAATAGTATGTGCAACTCGTAAGAAAAGCACATTCCTGGACTCCTGTGTACCACATTCGTCCAGGAATGTTTTGCTTTTCCTCCTAGTTACACAATATACTATAATGCAACAAATTGGCCAAACCGGTGTTTTTTTTGTTTATTCAGGATATGTACCAATCATACTAACTAAGGGATCCGCAAAGTAGCAGAGTACAAATTACGACAAAAATGTTAAGACAGACATTATTGCTTAATTCCTTTTGTTGGTCCACTGCAATATCGAAAAAACTTTTTTCCATGTATTTTCTGCACAATTTTGATATCATCTGGATAAAAAAGACAGTTTAAAATTTCCAACTTAACTATTTGTCTTAAAATACTCTACTTACCTTTTGTAAAAAGAGCCATTTTAAAATAGATGGCAATTATTCGGACTTTCTAATAATATGAGAACAAACTTAGTCGAAAATGATAAACAATTAAAAACCAATTATTGCAATGACGATGAAAAGTTCAAAGAAAGACATTTCCAAGCCTACTTTGGTAATGAACCAAACCCAGACATACCGGAACTTTACGATGCCATTATTCAGCTTTAAAAATTATATAACTAAATAGTTTTACTAATATCTTAAAATGTTTAATTTTTTGCCAAAATATTGAGCACTTATATTAAAGTGCTTTGTCAAGAACAAGAAATCTAAGAATGAAAATGGTTAGTAAATGCAATTAAAATAGTAAAAAGGTCGTGCACTTTGTCAAGTTTCAAATTGACTTTGACAAGATGACAAGTATAATATAATCATTATTATTATGTAATAATACTGTTTTAATTGCGATTACTAGCCATTTACACTTTTAGATTTTTCGTTCTTGTCAATGGGGGCAGATTTTTTCCTCGAAATGTCGAGCATTTTCCAGTTCTTTTAGGTTTTTCAGTTTCGTTAGGGTCACTAAACTAGTACTTGTGCTATTTACACCGTGGGGCCAGAGCCGAAGCGGCCTTATTCAAAAAGCTTACAACTAAGGTGGAGTAATATGCAACAATTTGTCTGACAAATAAAAATAATTTCGAAAAGAAGTTCATTTTCGACATTCCTTTGGATTTCGAAATGAAATCACTTTCAACAAATAGAAAATGCTCATTTCATTGCCAATTAGATACAGAAAATGCCGAAAGAAAAAATAGTTTAATGCCTAATCGATAATTTAATGAGTAAATCAGTGAAACATACAAAGATGGAAATAATTAGAAACTTCTTGACTATTCGATATACGAATTATAAACGTTTATAATATAATTTAAACATTTAGTAATATTAACAAGTCCTGTAGAAGTGGAACTGGTGGCATTTGCTCTCACTTCAGCTTCAATAAAGCTTGAAGTTAGTTTCTCGAGAATATTAGTGGCAATTCTATTTTTATTCTTTATTAAATTTTGCATATAACCCTTAGCTCCAAGATTGAACTTCCAGCCTCTAGGTTTATTGAGTTTTAAATTGTCGGCTCCAGAATCCGCTAAGAGAGTAGTAGGCAATCTCTTAAGAAAGTGTCCAGTAAATAAAACATAATTTGTTTGTTCCAACAATAGTGCAATAATTATTGTTGGCAAGTTACCAATAGCATTAATTCCAACAGGATCAACAACACCACTACCATTATGATTTATATTTAACGAAAAGCCGATCGTGCTTTTCATCTCGACTACGCATAATAATATATCTTCAAATAACGTCAAATAAATTTTGCCCATTCAATATTTTCTACTCTTATCACAATCTCAAGTATTATTTTGGTTTTAGTAGATACGAAATGTATCTGCTCGTCTAAAATATCTCCAACATGTGGGAACGTTATATCACCCGCGACAACTACCAGTAATTCCGACATTGGTTACAACTTTTGCCACTAAATATGTTTTATTTTCAGTTTAAATCAAAAAGTGGATAACAATTTCTTTTGAGAAGACATTTAACATTTTGACTTGACATCCCTCTTTAAAAATGCTATCAAATCAGTATAATCTTTTGATATCAATATTCTGCTCTAAACATAGTTTACCGCGCAGCTTTGAATAAAGGGTCTATAATGGGAATGTTTTTAGAAATTCTCTTTCCTCAAAATAAGCCAATAAGATCTTCTCGTTAACGTGTTAAGCTTTCTTTTTTCGTGAGCTAACTCTTACAATGCTCTGAATTTATCCAAAACCACTGACAAAGCGCTTGGTCTTGCAGTAGTTTATCTGAGTCTGAATTAGGCGTTTTTATTTGAAAATATTTTTACCCTATATTGTCACAAATCAATATATTTTTTGTACGCCCATGCTATTTCGGATTGTTTACCGTGCTTGGTTTTAGAACGGTAGGTTAAGTTTACTGGTTATTAAGCAAAAACGCGACGGTAAGTAATTTACTTACCGTACAGCTGAACGGTAAGTAAAATATATATAATTATATCCATAGTAACAACAGAACCCCCTTAAGGTTTAGTGGATCTACAGGGCAGAAATAATTATCCAAAACACAATATTTACCATTTTCAAGATATTTGCTTAGTCAATGTCTTTGTGTTCATAATGGGCGTACAAAAAATAGTATAAGCATCTCGAACAGTAAGGAGTTTACCGATCTCCTCCAATATCGGTAAACGTCGATCGGTAAACTGTCCTTACTGTTCTTGATACTTAATATACTATAACAACCCAAAATAATTAGGGTTATCATAGAAGCGGCTGTGTCCAAATTCAGTTTTGATTTTAACAAGGAAGGTAACTGCTTGATAAAGCACATGAAGGTATCAGATTTATTTTGGAGTTATTATTAAATAATGAAAACCGTTATATCCTTTTTAAATAATTATGGTATTTCAAAATTAGAAAAAAAAATGTGTGAAACACCTTACGAAAGGTTATTTTGTGAACTCGTGTTCTTTTGCGGCATCTACTCGTTAAACAAAATTCACAGTCCTTCACAAAGAGGCAACCGGGGGAGACATTGAAAATGCCAAAGCAGAATGAAAGGCTTATTAAATTTGAGATCTGAGAAAACTCATAATTGCTTCTAAATATAATAATTGATAGAAGTTTGGGTGAGATCAGATTAGACTACGTAAGTTTATTTTACTAAAATATACCAAATAAATGCTTATTACTTCAAGTTTCGTTCTTTTTTACAATTTATAACGTTACGTGTAGTTGTAAAAAGTAAAAGACCAGTTGCATTCGATTCATCTCACATTCCTCGATTTAAAACCTGACTCGTCTGTCGTGAGAAACTAAAAGTCACCCTCACCCACCCTTAATACAATCTAATGTAAAGAATGACTTTTAGCAGATTATGGAAGTTTAGTTTACCAAAATAAACCACATAAATGCATATTACTTCAAATTTCGTTCGTTTTTACAATTTATAACGTTAGTGGTGGTTGCAAAAATTGCATTTGATTCGGCTCTCAATCG
>JAEQML010076821.1:0-13183 GCA_016904865.1 Pissodes strobi
CATGCTTCTCCCAAAGACAATATTGTTGAAAAACTGTGGGTTACTGCTTGTTGCCGTAAGGACCATTTTAATACTAAAACCTCGAGCATTTGTTCAAAACATCTCAAGTCAGAAGATCATGAAAGAAATTTGCAACATGAATTGTTGCAATACGAATCCAAAAAAGGACCCAAGCTAAAGCGCAATGCAGTACCCTCTCTTCATCTGCCAAAATCAAGCAGGTTTATCTGTAAACCAGGTAAAAAGACAGGAGAGGCTTTCGAAGAGAGAATCGAAGAAGTTTGTGGAAGATATCATTGCTCAATGCTAGTGCAATAATGGATTTTGTGGATTACATATCTAGAGCATTGGATAATAAACAATTACTTGAAACTATTTTTGTAAATCTGCGAAAGGCTTCAGTACTGATATTTTACCCAGTGATTGTGGTGTGCCGCAGGGCTCGATTCTGGGGCCATTATTCTTTTCCCTATATGTATTCAATTTAAGGTGTGCAGGACTTACGGCGTGATACTTTACTTTTGCTGATGATACAGCTTTGGTATACACAGGTGGGGAAGTTAATGCATTAAATAGGCTTGTAAATGAAGACCTAAAGTTGTATCTGAACTGGTTTTACAATAAATTATAAATCAATACTGACAAAACAAAATTTCTGTGTTTTAAACAGAAAAATAAACCAATTCAAGACTTTCCTGTTACTATAAACGAAGTGAAAACTGAAGAAGTGCAGCAAATAAAATATTTAGGACTCATAATTGATAACAACTGGACATATTGAGTACATTATATCTAAAACATTACCAATGATGCCTATGATATACAAATGCAGAAATTATCTGTCTTTTAAGACCAAACACAACATGTATAATGCCTTCTTCGTTTCACATCTTAGATATTTATTACCAATTTTGCTGTAAGTTTAATCTTAATTCTATCCAGATAATCCAAAATAAGGTATTAAATGTTTAATTACAACAGATTAACCAGCACACATACTTTATCAGGAACTAAAAGTTCCAAAAATGACTCTAGTTTTGGAATACGAACAAATTAAACTTATGTATAAAATAGTTAAAAAAAAACAAATTTCTAATATTAACATTGTTGTTGTGATATACATAAATATAACACTAGGTCTCAAAATAACATTTACCGTATAATGACTAATACAAATATAGGCCTAAATAACCCGTATGTGCAAGCATGTAAATCGTACAATGGAGTACCGGAAAATATTAGAAATATTATTAATTATTTTCTTTATAAACTGATAAATGATTACATTGATAGTAAGGAGTTTTTAAAAAGAATCCCTTTTAGAGTTGGTCAGGCAAATACGAGATGTACAGATTTGTTATTTATGTATGCACCTAGAACTATCCTTTATAAAAATTCTCCATTGATAAGGCTGTGTAATAATTTTAATAGGTATTGTAGTAATATTGATGTATTTTGTGTTTCAGTTGAAGTGTTTAAAAAACAAATAAAAGGAGAGATAAATATAAGGATATGTTCCTAGTTTGTAGGCTTAGTTTTTAGTTGTATCTATTATTGGCTTTGTAAAAGTTGTTGATACAGGAATAAATAAATAAATAAATTATAATGTTTTTATAAAACTACTTAAGTGGTATCTAAATATTAGTTAGAATCTCTCCGACACAAAAGTTGTAATTAGTATGCTCGAGGCCAGAGCTTAAGGCAATGATTAGGGATTTATGTATTTATTGTATTGTAATATTGAGTTGTATTAAATAAATGTTTTCAAAAAAAAAAAAAAATTGTCTAAAAAGCATCGTTTTATTTTTTTTGTCATTTTTAAATAAATACAATTCCGATAAGAAAAGATAAATAGATCTTTCCATCTGTGAAACAAAACCAATTACTACACCTTCCCTTATATCAACTATATATCTATTATAATATCTAATATGTAGTGTAGTGTATATAATGGCAACTCTGCTGAAATGTCAATTAACAAGATTTTAAATTATTCTATAAATTTGTTTTGCTAAAGATTTGTTTCCTATTTATAAAATTTCTAAGCATGATATCTCTTATATGTGCATTCCATATATTGCACATTATTTCTCAATTTTGGTTCATATTTATTATTTATTTAGTTTATTAACAAATCAAAATAATAAAATACCTTTCAGTAACCTAAATAAACTCAAAACAGTGATATATTAATAGCATTTTTATTCAAATGACTAATAATGACCGATTAAATGTAATCGATATCAGTTCTTACGGCACCTATTTAAAATCACTCTCATTGTGACGTAATGCGCGAGCTCGACCGAATTGGGCATTCGGGAATATCATACCTGTTATTCTTTGTATCATGGGTTAAATCAATCAAATGGTTTTGGTTAAATGCCACAATGTGTTCACTTATTTGCATAAGACAGCAGTGGCGGCTTGTCGTTTAAAGCAACTGAGGCTGGGCCTCACATGTAAAAATTACAATATAAGCTGAAATTTTTAAGTAATGTTTATATAAATATTATAAATATAAAACCTTTTTGACTTTTTAAACGCTCAAATTGTTGCCCGACCGCGTAACATAGCGGTCTGTAGTAAGCCCAGAATTTTTTGCTTCATAGGCGTCATGTATTGCCGGTATAGTACTACCATTGTTTATACATATTTTTTTAAATTTCTTTTCCGGTTTTATTACGACAACGTTTGGAGGCATCCATTAATATATTATTAACATAAAAGTTAAAATTTCAAAATCATATACAGGGTGGTAAAAGAATTAATTTTTACAAAAATTGCGGGTTTTTCAAAATATTTCGGCACAGAACCATCGTACGATTTTTTGGATGGAAAAATCGAACTCCCCGCACCCAAATACCCTTTGCTAAAATACCCACGTCAAAATTTTAATTTTTCCAAAAATGTGTTTGAATTTTTTTTTCGATTCCCATTTGCATGTTACCAACGTAGAAATAATTTTTTTATATATTTCTTATAAAGACAATGGTACTACGCTCCCCACCCGTTCAGTTGCACAAGACGGGGCTTTAAATCAGCGAATTGTAGTAGTTCGTATGAGGCGCACAAATTTGTGCTTGTATGGGTCTTATTTTGAGCAGTAGCTTGCATGTTGCCTTTGTTTTTGAACAAGGACTTTTTATTTATATCTTTCCTTTTTAAAACCATACAAAATAGGCCAGAAATCATTGATAAATAAATGATTCCATTGTTTTATGCTGTATTATTAAATTTAAGACCCAACAATCAAAATAAAGAATAGATAGGTACTACAAATTTTTGTTTCATAGTATTATGGGTAGGTGCTTATTTGAAACTTTGTTTATTGGTTATTTCCTCCTCTCTTCTTTTTGAAGGGTCAAATGTCGTGTCAGGTGTAAGGTCGCCAGATGCTTATTCCTAATTAAAACTAAGTCACGTCGATCACGACCGTTACGATTGAATTGGCGCGTGCCTATCAGTGGGTGGTTGGTTTGTTTTTGTTTGTGATTTTAGATTTTGCGGACCCTTACAACAAGGTAAACTGATTTGTGTTTTATTTTAATAATGCAGTACTGTCATATCCGAGGCCACGTCTATTATCAAGGTTTTGTTTATTAAAATAATTTTTTGTTCTCGGTAGTTGGTTTTACGGTTTTGTTTTCCTGTGCCTACCTCCAGGTATTTCAATTTAAAAATTGTAAGATTGCCTAAAATTCGGGTTGAAATGAATCCCTCTCACGATATTGTTTTGTCTTTGCTTAAAACCCAAGTGATATTTGCTTAATAAGTTGAGAATAATAATACTGATCGATATACTGCTATAGCGCGGCGCTAAAGGCAAGAACTCAGTCTAACAGAAAAGTGTTACTTTTCCTTTCACCTTGTATATTTACAATAATTTTTTTGACGTCCCTGGTACGTATTTCACATTTTGTTTTTTAATTTATTTTCGTGAAGTAGAGTATTAATAAAAAAATTCTTGAGAGGAAATAGGTATATTTTCTATTGGTAGCGTTGTTGCAACTTTTTTGACGCACCCTGTATGTTAAAAATTACTTTTTTGACTTGCCTGGTATATATACGGCATTTTTAGATATATTCTAGTTAATATCATTTGCACTAATACTTATTTGACGGAAAAGATAGCTATTAGTGTTTTGCTTAATTTTTGTCACACCCTGTACAATGTAAATGGCTTTTTTGATGTTCCTAGTATATGTGTTCAATATTTTAAGCATAATTATGGACATTTCGTAAGATATGTGACAACAAAACTGCATTTAAAATTTGTGGTATCCTCTCAATACTAAGCCTTATTATTTTACCGCATACCCCAAAATGGGATTTGGCAGCCAATATCTCGAAAACCGCTCGAACGATTTCGTTGGTGCAATATATGTGTATCGTGGGTGCAATGATAACTTTTGATCGGGAACTCGAAAACAACATCATATCAAAATTTCAGCCAATTTGACTGGAACCACTTTTCCTTAAGCTCCCTGCGGGGTCCTTTATCAAAGATTTTGATTGAAAAGGAACTGCTTTACGAATTTATGAACATGCAACCGTTTTAAGAAGATATAATTGACAAATTTGCAAGCCTGAAGGATAGAGGAATCGATTTTGTATATGAAAAACTATGGACCTTAGCCTTTTCTCAACGGTTAAGAAGACCAAAATTTGGTATGATTTGGTAAGTAATATGTGTTTGATATAGTTTTTGAGATAAGTAATGTTTATTTTCCTAAATATAGGACGTACCTACATATTACTTTATTTAGTGAATAAAAATATATAATATGAAAAAAATCGTTCAAAGCCATTTTATAATTGAGTAAAATATAAGATATATAATTTAGAAGTATCCGCCTTTCGTTTTTTTAATTACAATTTTATACCTATTTTAGCAATATTGTGAATGCGCCATCAAAATCTGTTTGCCTTAGGTGTGTTTTTTAACGACTTTTAGGTAAAAGTTTGGGCGTGGCACGCATTTGCCTCCATCGGCCTTTTGCCTCCCCTGACGGTAAAGCCACGAGCCGCCCCTGTAACACAGAGTTTAGCGATTTTTGTCGATATTTTTAAACATCAACTTAAATAAATTTAATAAAAATTGTTCTCGAAATATCTCCATTTAGAGCTCACGGATTACAAATCGTAATCATGTCGCGATCATACCATTCATAGTGTTCGGCATTCTATTTAAACCTATACTAAAGACCAAACTACATTTTTCTTGTTCACACTTTATATGACACATCATTAATTACAAACATACATGGTTTCAGCATAAGTACTATTTCCTAATTTAAGTTATTAAACCGCTAAAAAACTAGACAAATTAAATAAAAAAACACTTATACTACCAATAAAGCTCAATCGCTATAAAATCTATAAAAAGGCAACCGATCAGTGAAAATATTTTCAATTTTAGAAGTACACTTAAAATTCTACAACTGTGTTTTGGCATAAATATTCTAGATCTACGATTTTATTACATCCGCTAAAATGTTGGTCCATTGTTCTTCAGATATCTTTAATACCTTACCTACTCCAGTACTAAAGACATTTGATAAAAAATTAATAAACCTTCATTTTCGTCTTCATGAAAAGGACACAAGTACATATCATGCCAAGAAATTTGTCTTATATTCAATGAGAATTCTCAAAAACACAAAATTGAAATTTCACCTCTTTGGTTCAAATTATTTTTATATATTTTTTTTTATTTAAAAATTTTAGGAGCCTTCTTGGTTTCAAATAACATTCTAGATATTTCTTGAAGCAGTGTATCGCAGATATTTCTTGAAGCAGTATACTAGTGTCTCTTTCACATGTAAGACAGCTGAGAAAAATATTTATGCAGAATACAAGTTAGATTTGGTAAAAAAAGGAATTAAAAGAATTTTAGAATATATCAAAAAAGTTGCGTAAAGCTTTAAATGAATACTGTAAGGAGTTTTTCTGTTCTGAGTACATTGAGGTTTGAAATTTAGGGAGTTGATCATTTTTCTAGGTAGGTGTTCGCCAAACGTTAGCATTCGCCAGGTTTCACTTCGACGAAAACTGAAAAGAAAAAATACAATTTTAGTTTGCAATATAAAATATCGTCTGCGAAAGGTGTTATGAGTATCTAATGTTCTGATGAAGAAAGTTTACATATGTATGAATTCAAATTGCTTCATTAGCCAAAAAATATAACCTTTGTTGAAAAGCAAATAAATGATATATAATCTAACGAGGTAATACACTTACAATATATTTAAGACGAAATAATTACAAGAAGTGAAAATTAAAATTAAAATTTAACATGAAGTCAATAACCCAAAAAACACAGACATAAAATAACATGTAAATCAAGTAGGGCAATAACAGATCCAATAAACAAGCTGTCACATGAGTACAAGCATAAATTAAAAAGTGTACAAACTAAACATAAACTTAAAAATTCTACACAGAATAAAAATGGTAATAAAATAGCACTAAAAATTAATATTTCCAAGGATATCCCGATAGAATCCTTCCGTAATCAAAAGTAGCTTTTTAAATAAGTGGCGAAAAGATTTCAAGGAATTAATCTCTCTCGGGCTAATTTGGGTTAGTGACTGAAAATCGGTCGACCTTCATAAATCAGATACTTCTCAGAAGTGGGATAAGCAAATTTTGAATATAACGAGTCTCTTGCTGAGGGCAAGACCTAACACGCTTTTTGAAAGTCAGGAACAATGTCTTCAAGATAAAGATCTGTATTTCAGAAGAGAAAACTTAAGGGATGGGCAGAATACTCCATAGCTGACAGTACAGACTAATATCCTTTGAGGCATTAGTGAATATCCATGAATTACGAGGAGCTCTTTACCGTTAGCTTGTCCAAAAAACTGCTTGTTATTGAAGAATCCTGATTTTCCCAGGCCCAGGTCTATGATCGAAATTTTGGTAAGTTGATTTAAAAAATTAAATTTATAACATGGAAGTACTTCATTGATTTTCAACTGTTGTCTATATCCTTGGAGTTCCGTAAAAGCCTACCCTCATACCCAAATCGTATGGGAAATATTTCCTCCTCTAGTATTTATTTGTAATGTCATTCATCATTGACACGATTTGTTGTAGATAATCAATTATTGCATTATTTGCTCATACTAAATGTTTGAGATAGCATTTTTCTTCTCATTTCCAAAGATATCTCACAGCATTCCGCCAGCAGGACATTTGTGGGGGCAAATTTCATGCATCCCGTCCCAATTCTCAAAGCTTCAAATTGGAGTTTGTCTAGATTTTCTAGCAGAGATATAGCTATAAGTTTAAATAAAAAAGCAGAATATTCTATATGAGATTATGCATCAAACTCAACGGGTCAGCCCTTCACCAAACGTGGGAAACAGCCCTAATTACATTAATCCCTTTTTTGGCTTTTAATTTTATGTCTGAAATTTGTTTATTCCATTTCAAATTACTGTCAATTATTACGCCCAGATATTTGGTTTCCTTAACCCACGGGATTATAGAACTATTGTTGCCCTGGTCTAAATAGAATGGTTTTGGATTTGTTGGGAGATCGGGTAAGATTGTGCCCCTCAAACCAAAGATGCATGGTGTACAAAGCGGAGATACTTTGTTCTATAAGGCTTGGGATATCCTTCCCTGTTATTGATATGACCATATCATCAATATACTGTATGTAGTACAGAAATTTGGTCAGGCAGTATAAAATGAAGATCTCTGGTGTATATTATACTAAATAACAGATAACTGGCCCAGACCCATTGTCGATTGGGATGGACCATGGTATGGTCGCTCGGCAAGATTTACCCTTCAACACGTCGACCATAATTGAACTTTTGGCTATACCCTTCTATGTCATACATCTCTTTCGAGAACCTCAGAATATTTCGAGGGTTGAGCTTTTGTAGATCTCCAGGTGCCACAAGGGCACCTTGAGATGCTTCAACCTTTGGCGAGTCACAGCCTGACATTCGCAGAGTAGCTGCTCTGACGTTTCAGCCATAGTTTGGCAGAATCTGTATTGTTTTGTTCATCAGCGGTTTTCCCCATTTTCTTGAGGTGGTACCTCCAGGGGCCATGTCCAGTGAGAAGGTCTACGACCAGTTTTATCTAATTTTTTGTAGCTTGAAAAGCTCTTTGTGTAGTTAGGCTAGTGAGAGATGAGTATTTTGGCCTCTCTCTGCCCAGGTGCATTGGCCCAATGTGTCTCTTTGCGCCTTTTTCCAATTTCTGAGTTAATTCATTACGTACCCTCTAGTACACAGAATGGTTCAGGCCCACAAAAGGCAGTCTGCGCACATTTCTGTGCGACCTGATCAGCGGCTTCGTTGCCTTACACACTCTCGTGCCCTGGTACCCACATTATGGTGAGTCTTCTATTTGCGACAATCCCACACTAGCCGGGAGTTGATTCTGCTAGATGCTAGCGCTTTTAAGGCTGCTTGACTATCTAATAGGATATAGGTCTTTGCACCTCTTAGGCCTTTTTTGGCACATTCAGGAATGGCTATATTGATAGCATTTAGTTCTGCTTGAAAGATGGTGGGAGAGTTTCCTAAAGGTGCAGAGATGCGACACTTGGGTCCGTAAACTGCGGATCCCACCCCTTCTTTTATCTTTGGTCCACCTGTGTTCCATACACGTGATCCCCTCTCTAGTTGTTTTAGTCTTTTCCCTGCAGTCTTCGATTACCACTTCAAAGGAGCGATCAAAATGGAGTTTTGTTTCCATTGTATCGGTTGGCTTGGTCATCGCCTCTATCTGGATGTCTCTCAGAGTTTTTGACCAGTCAGGTTTTTGACTTCAGCTTTTGTGTCTGAGCTACTGTATGCGCACTGGTCTAGGGATGGGTCATAATCTCTTGCTCGCTGTCCTTGATATAACCATTTTTATAGGATTTTAGATATTTTATATGATAGACAAACCAGACGTCTCTTCTCTAGTTTAAAGCCATACAGAGTTTTTGGAAGACTACAAATTTCCAGAACTTTGGCTACACCAGCAATAAATGCAATTAGCGTGTAAATACTAGCAGAGTCTTTATTTTTGTTTTGTTTTAAGTTGGAATAATTTCACTTTCTAGGCAACCATTACATATTTTTAATAATAATTGTTTACCCCTGTGTAGTAGATATTTTAGCATCGAGTAAGAGATGCATGTGGCTGAATCTTTCTTATTACTCAAAGCACTATCTAATTCTGTTATTGTTAATTTCGTCGAATTTTCTGATGAAGTTAGTAGCTTAAAATTGCATTTGCAAGAATTTCCTTTGCCAGGTTTTTGCCTGGAAGATTGCAATTTCTCCTGAGACTATTATTTAGAATTTAAGAAAATTCGAATGACTCCCCACACATTCTGAAGAAGAGAAAGTCTGCTTAGTGTGGGAAAAAAATTCTGGAAGCTCTGCCGTTTTGATCGAAAAAGTCTGCGTGTTTGGGTTAGTCTGGTGATGACAATTCTTCTCTGAACCAATCCCACCATGGGATTCTAGATTTAAATCTTTTAGTTTTATTAGTAATGACGGAGGTTATAGATTCTTCTGCTGCAGGTGTCATTAAATTCCCAATTATCTCTATGACCATCAGCCAAATGTGACAGCAAATTTTAGGTTACTTACTGTGGTCCGTTTTAGCTGCCCAATCTCCCTGTCTTGCCACAATATCAATGTATCGTCAGCAGAAAAGATGAAATCACCCAAGATGCTGAGGTGAATAAGCTCGTTGATATAGAGTATGAGCAAAATAGGTCTTTGTGGAACTCCTCAGTTAAACAGATTGATATGAAACCTCAAGGCAGGATATAAACCAGAAATAAGCCAAGTCTAGAAAGCCCTACCTCTCGAGCTTCGACAGCAGTACTCTATGATTCATACAATCGAATGCATTGGGTATAAGACAGAATACCACCCGCCGATTGTTTCTCTGATTCATCCCAAAATAGACTTTCCCCAAAAAGTCGTATTATGACTGAAATCCAATTGTTTTCCATTCAACAAGTTAAAGAAAGTTCCCGATTCTTTACATTAGATAAGGTAGGCAGTAAGGAGACTGGGCGAAAGTTAGATCGCTCTTCTGAGTTACCACCCTTGATTAAAGGCATTACTAATGCAGGCTTTAGATAAGCAGGAAACACCCCTCTGTGGCCAAAGTTTATTGAGAAACTGAGAGGACATCCAAAGCTCCTTCAGGTACCTCAGCAGAGACTTCATCGTCTCCACTACATTTTCGAAAAAAGAAATAAAATGAGCTACTACTAGGAACATTTTGGGATAAGATAGTGAATCTGACTTAGATGATATTTTTGTTAGATCATTCGCTATATTGCAAAAAAATATATTTAAGTGTTCCCGATCAATGTCAGTGTTAATATGAAACGACTTATTAAGAAAGTCATCAATTACGGACGAGTAAGAGATCTGACCTTTAACTGTGGCTGAATTTTTCCTATTACTCAAAGCACTATCTAATTCTATTATTGTAAATTTCGTAGAATTCTCTGATGAAGATAATTATTGCAGAAAATTGGGACTAACAACACAGATCGTTAAATTTGCAAGTATTCCTTTACTAGGTACTTGCCTGGAAGACTGCAATTTCTGGTGTGACTATTAATTAGCATTTGAGAAGCTTCTAATTACTTTCCAGCCATTCTTAAGAGGAGAAAGTCTGTAGAACTACATTTCTGGAAGCTCACATCTCTGCTCCAGCGTTTTTTTGATCGAAAGAGCTACGTGTTTCACCAATTAATTTTTGTCTTAGATGGTCTATTATGGTAGTACACACTTTTAGCAGATTTAATAAGTTTCGTATAAATGCTGCCATATTTAATACTATGATTATCACTATATTTTTTCAAGTACTTCAGAGAACGAGGGTTATTTGCTGATTTCTATTGCACATTGCACATTTATTTGAGGAAAACATTAAAAAGTGTATCCGATCAAATATGGCTATAGCCAAAATTTTGAATCGTGTTCTGCTTTTCAACCTCGATAAATGTATTAAAAATAGTTTTTAAGTTTCTAGTTGTTAAATGTGAGGATAGTGACAAATATCCTACTAGCGCCCTTACCAGTTCTCAACATCATTTATTCATGCCAATAGATATGTTTAATAAACGTCAGGAAGAAGAAAAACATACAGTTTAATGAGAGAAACTTTAAAGCACACAATAGAGCACAACATGTTAAGATATCAGCAATATTATAATACAATTGCCAGGACCACAGTACAAAATCCTATCCTAAGAAAAGGAAACATTAAGTCACACTATAAAACCCAACATACTCAAATATCAGAAATACAACAAATTAAAACACATTAAAATCAGTAGTCCAAAAATTCTTGAAAATGTTGCAATAAAATGGATTTCACCTTATTTTTAAAGATATCTAGTGGTAGATCCCAACATCCCTTGATACCTTATTCAAAAAAATTCCCGACCAATAACCTGGGCGGTCCCGACACCTTCTCGGTCTCCAATGAATTGAGACTACTCTGTCCCTATTACGTGTCTCGTCCCGGTTGGTTACCGGGGCCGGCCAGCAGCCTCATAATTTTCCTCTGTAACCCAAACACTCCACAAGATCTCGCTGAGTGACCCCATGCAAGAATTGCATATGTAACATGAGAGCGAAACTGAGCATAATATGCTGCTATTAAGATTTTCTGTGAAACACTGTTTGCCAAATTACGTAGAACAAAGAGCTGTTCTTCTGATCTTTTGGTCCCCCACTGTAATCTCGAATCCATGTACACACCCAGGAACCTAGCTCCATCAGCACCACCGAAAAATTCAGTATTTCTCATGGAGAATATCAGCTGTTCTGTTTTATGCGCGTTCAGCAGCAATCCATTTATGCGAAATCAACTTTCAAGTAATTCACTAATGTATATATTTTGAAGATATTTGTGAATATTGAGAATGTAAAATGAGAATATAGTATCTGCTATAAAACATGTATAAAATAAACAATATAAAAAAGTTGGTTTAATATAATACTAGAAATTATGTTTAAATATTTTAATGAAATAATATATTTTTTGGCATTATCCAACCTAACGGACGACAAAATTTATTTTGCCACTTGTACTAAAAATATAAAAAGAGAAAAAACCAATTAGCTTTATTATGCAGTTTTTCTATTTTTATACCGTTATTATTATTTATTTTACCAAGTGCATGTTTTATTTTAGTTTTCAAGAGGCCACGACCTGGGTTTGAAGAAGTAAGAAGCAAACAAATTAATGGCGTCTCAATGCCATATCGACGGAATTTCTTATTATTTGTTTAAAAATAGTCCAAGGGTGTACTTGCTCGTACCGATGCAAATAAACTGCTTGCAAATTGAATGTAACTTTAACGCATATTGTAAAAACTTGTTTCGAAAATTATTTCTCCGATTTTGGCATGTGCTTAGTGGATTTGGAAATATCAATTTTTTTTCGAGTCTTGATTGCTCTTAAACTGCACTACTGACATGCAGATTGCGTTTAGGTTACTGATTACACTGATTTACTGAGTATGAAATATAGAACGGAATTGGAGGTAATTGGCGTCGATGCGTGTGGCCGCTACCTAGTTTAATGAACGGACAACTCATGGAAGAAGAACCTGGAAAAGTTTGCCCCATAGCTGTAAAAGAACTGGAAAAATAAACAACCTTACGCTTACCCGCTTTCAGACAAAATTCTGGCCCTGTTGTCCGATGCTGCGCCGTATATGGTAAAGGCAGGACAGAATTTAAAAACATTTTATGAAATTTTAATTCATGTAACTTGCCTAGCTCATGGATGAATTACGGTTGGGGAAATTATTAAAAATTCCTTCCCGTTGGTCAATGATCTAATTGCAAATATGAATAAAGGCCCCGTTAAGGGTGTAGAACTGTTTTATTCATTTGAATAATACTCCAGGTAATATTTGAGTTCTGTATTCACCTTTAGAGAGATTATGTAAGATCGTTACTTTTCATAGTTTATATTCTTATTAACTACGTACATTAATTTTTACTTAAGATTCTCGCTATGATTATCATTATATTATGTTGTATAATACTGCTTATACTAATTAATACCGATTATCTCTCAGTCTTCTAATCTCCTATATATATATATATATATATCGAATTGATGTAGGTTCAAGACTTGTATATATTATTATAATAACAGTGCAAGGTCGTCAAGGTTAAGT
>JAEQML010076822.1:0-13182 GCA_016904865.1 Pissodes strobi
ACGCAAAATAAGGTAAGAAATGCATGTCCACCATGCAGTGAAGTATCATTATTGCATATGAATATACAAAGTATAAACACCAAATTGCTGGAACTTGAAGCGGTACTCTCCGAAATTTCGGCGGATATACTATGTGTATCGGAACATTGGTTGAGAAAGGACGATATCAAGAAACTTCATCAAGGACAGAATTTATAGGTGCGGGTACTGCCATTTTTGGGAAGACAAATAAATATGAATTACGTAAACTCGAAATTACTATGGACTCTATAGAAAGGAATTTTGTATGGATGACGAGGGTTACTCCTGTTTCAGCAACTAGGAACGATATTGTTTTTACCAACATATAAAATCAGATGTTGTTTGTCAGAATTGTGAGCTTTTCTTATCTGATCATCATGGGCAACTGGTAACATTTCAAATTAGGAAAACAGGTAATAAAGTAAGCTAGACCAAAAAAAATTCTTCAGTGATCAAAATATTCAACATTTTATTAATTTATTGCAACAGTAGGATTGGTATGACAACAAATATAAATGATGTTGGTGAAAAATACAATACCTTTTTCAGAATATTATTTTTTTACTTTGACATTGCGTTTCCCCTAAGTACATGCAGAGATAAGGAAAGACCTTCTTGGATAAATCAAGAAATTAAAAATTATTCTAATTATATCAAAAACCTCCATGATACTTATAAAAGATCAAACTGCCAGCAAATAAAAATATTTTACAAACAAGAAAGAAAACATTATAGACATTTTTTATCTAACATTAATAAGAGTCATAATGATAACAGAATAATTAACTCAAAAACAAAACAAAAACTGAATGGAATATTATCAATAGAGAAACTAATAAATCTGTTTCTAATTCTAATATAAAAATAAACAATAATAGATGACCCAAATATAATTGCGGATTTATTCAGTAATCAGTTCAATTTACAACATACACATAACTCAACATATAGTGGCGAAAATGTCAGACAAATCTCCTCCATGTTTCTACTTACAGTAGACATACATGAGATCTTGAGTATTATAAAAAACTTACCAAATAAACAGTCATCAGGTTTGGACGAAGTGCCTGCCGTTCTTTTAAAGCATGTAGCACACTCAATATGTCAACCACTTACTGATATTATAAATGAATGTTTCAGCTCGGGAGCTTTTCCTACTTCTTTAAAAAAAGCTAAACTAATACATATATTAAAGAAGGGTGACCCCCATCATCTTGTAAATTACCGGCCTGTATCGTTACTGTCTTGATTCTCTAAATTCTTTGAGAAGGCTATCTATATCAGATTAATGGCTTTTATAGAGCAAAACAACATCCTATCTAATACGCAATTTGGCTTCAGGCCCAAAAAATCGACCCAACTCGCGATTTATAAAGCCATAAACTTTATAATGGAGAATGTTGACAGGAAAGAGAAAGTGGCCGGTCTATATTTTGATTTGTCAAAAGCTTTCGACACAATAGACCAAAATATTCTAATACAAAAACTGCGCAAGCGTATGGCATAAGAGAAATCTGTGCTGATCTGTTAAAATCCTATCTCTCAAATAGACAGCAGCTGGTGTGCATTTTGCATAACAAGGACAGATATTTCTCTAAACCGGTGGATCTTGAGCAGGGTGTACCCCAAGGCTCTATCTTGGGTCCGTTCCTATTCCTGCTGTATGCGAATAGTCTCTGTGACGGGTTTGCTGTTGGTTTGGTTTGTCAGTATGCGGACGACACATCACTCATATTGGCGAGCCATTCTCTGGGTAACCTGCCTGGAGAATGTTCAGTCCAGGATATGAGTCGCTGATGTGGGAAAAATAACCTTAAATTAAACACATACAAAACTCGTCTACTTACTTTTAATAAGTCGAAAGAACTTACTTTTAATAAGTCGAAAGAAAATCAATCTCTTTATGTTAAACATGATGGAAACTGTATCCCTTCTGTCGATCATATCAAATTTTTAGGGATTTATATTGATTCCACCTTACAGTGGGAGAAACATGTTAATGTCTTAACATCAAAATTGAGTAGCAACTGTGCAATTGTACGAAGGCTTCGTGAGATAGTGACCACAGAAACTCTTAAGATATTCTATCATGCATCTATAGAATCAATAATTAACTGGCATGACATACTGTTCTGGGGGTCTTCGTCTTTTGCAGACAGAGTTTTCCGTGGGCAAAAAAGAATTAGAAGATGTATTTACAAACTCAAACCACGAACTTCCTGTAAACCCTATTTTGAAAAGCTCAATATTCTTTATAATTCCTATCATTGGTGCTATTTGTCAAAAATAATCCAAATTTATTTTCTACAAATGCAAATGGATATGCTCCTACTATGAATATAAAATCAAGAAATAGGAGTGACTTGAGCATTCCTTTGCACAACTCCACTTTCTATGAAAGAGGTCCCTACTACAGAGCCATTAAAGCTTATGATCTACTTCTCCCAGAAGTCAAGGGTGTTGAGACTCCCTTACACTTTAAAAAAAGAGTTGTACAATATTTACAAGAAAGAAAAATGTTACTACAGTTTCTCAATTTTAAATTATCGTAATTGTTGAATATTATTATATATATTGTTTGTTTCTGTTATCTATAGTCTATTGTTTTAGTGCAACAAAATGTATATGTGTTATTGATTTCCTATATGTCTTATAATATTTCAAACTGCACTGTGTAGTATGTATGTTCATTCATTAATAATTTTATTCTTACAATGTATATAAATATTATTTAAAGTTTGATTACTTGATTGCAATGATTGTAAAAATCATTTCTGTTTGACGCTGCTGTGTCATGTACAATACGATTTTTTGTGTCAATAAAGAATATTATTATTATTATTATTATTATTTTTATTATAAATACCTATGGTAGAGGCCATAACAGAAGGAAAAAGAAAATCATTTTTGAGTTGTAGAGCAAAGTTGATATTTTTCTTTTGGGTGTATTAAATTTTAATTCCATTATCTATAAAGTATGTATCAGTGAAAAGCCAGTTTAATTTTAAATCGAATTAAAAGTTAATATATTATTTTGGACCAAACAAGATGAATTAATTGACGTTTTATCAAATAAGCCGTCGAGACTTGATTTTAGTTTTTAGTAAAGGAATAGATCTGTCTTACTTATTACTGCCATTTTAACTTTTATCATCTTTACGCTACGGCTTGTAGGTACGTCTTGAGAAAATGCGTCTAAAACGCCCAAAAAGTCCCTTATCCAGCTAAATAAAAAGACTGAACAATAAAGGAGCAATATGGGTCCCTTGGGGAACTCCTGAAGTTACCCTAATGACCCCCGAGGTGACGTCATCAATTCTCACTTGCTGCTCTCTACCTGTCAGTTATGAGTAAATGCAATCGTACAGACTACCATGTACCGCTTCAGCTTAGACATCAATATAGCGTGATTTACCCTGTCAAATGCCTTGGAGAAATCGGTATAGACAGAATCAACCATATACCCCTCCTCCAAGGCACTGACAAGGTAGGTATGATATGACAATAAGTTAGTCATCACTGAACGGCCTGCCAGGAAGCCGTGCTGGTATGGTGTCAAAATGCCCCCAAACGAAAAACTCAAGTAGTTTGTAATGAGGCTGTCAAACACCTTAAGGATAATAGAGAGCTTAGTTATAGGCCTGTAATTATTTACATCATTTCTGTCTTCATCACCCTTGTAAATAGGAGTTACAAAAGACAGCTCCCAGGAATCTGGAAAAATACCCGATCTTAAAGATTGGTTGAAAAGCAACCATAGAGGCCGTGCAAAGGAGAAAGCACAGTTTTTTAAAATTTCAGGTGGAACACCATCAGGGCCTGACCGTTTTTTGAAATCCAAACCCTCAAGCTTCTGCAGAACCTCCGAAATTCCCAGACTCATCGACCCCAAGTTAATGGGGTCTTGGATATCAGTATCTAAATCCGAGCAATGAGCAGTCTGCTGATCGTACACACAAGCAAAATAAGTAGCAAACAGATCCACCCGCTCATGACCAGAACACCCAATAGCATCCTCAAAACTGACATTCTCTGGTATACCGCCCTGCTTGATGCTACCCCTTACAAACCTCCAGAAAAATCTGGGGTCGGCGATGATACTTTGCTCTACGTTCCTTATATATTCCACAAAACAATGTCTGGCCTCACTCTTACATGTAGACCTGAGATCACTAAAAACAACATAATTTTCCTGTGACTGATTTCCCATGTAACGTATATGCGCATCTTTTTTTTACATAACATGGGAGGAATTTAAAATTATTTTTTATCAATTTCCTTGGAACGTACAGTTTAAAAATCCTAAGAAATGCTCATAGAAAATTGAAATATTTGTATTTACATCGCAGCAGAAGAGCTGATCCCATCGTGTGTTCAAAAACATATCACCGATCAACAAATAATCGCAGTTCTCAAAATCATACACTGAACATTCATACTGAGAGTCACTGGGTACATATCCGAAATTACAATCTATCTCTATAGCTGGGTGATAATTATCACAGGGTACAAAATTAAAACTGGGACATCTCACACTCATGCCATCACAATTTGACAGAACTAAGTCTAAAAAGTTATTGTATATATTAGGTACATTTTTATGCGCTTGCAAAAGCCCTACAAGTGACATTGTATCAAACAATATTTGGTTATTGACGTCATTGATTAGCAGGAAAGTATTATCATCGAAATCAGTACATATATTGAAATTAGAAAGGTTATAATCACCTGTTATCACAAAAAAATCACTAGGATATAGGTCGCTTAGTCTTTCAATAGTATCACAATGTGCCTGATAATCCGCTGCCCTAGATTTCGGTGGGAAGTAGATGACACAAAACAAAACATTCCTCTCCTGAAATCATACCCTGACCCAAAGTTCATCGTAAGCCTTATTCTCAATATTTATCTCTATTCTCTCTGCCCGAACACCTCTCAGAACAGCACAAAGTACGCTCCTTGCCTGTGAAACCATAGTCTCTGTCCTTACGGAAAACCTGATATCCAATACAGCCCAGCTCTACATCTGAAAAGCTACCAGTTAGCCAGGTTTCAGTGAGCATGAACACTGTATGCTGACACTATTTGTAAAGTCAATTAACTTAGTTCGCAAGACTCTAACATTCTGATAATAAATTAGGGCACCATCTGAGTGCTCACAACGGTTGGAAAATTCTCATTACCTTGAGAACTCATAAAGGATCTTTTCAGACGAAAATTGTACCTTCGAAAGACTATACTAGATGGCCAAAAATCACAGCTATTTATGGTGTTAAAATGCTGCGACATTACACTCTACACTCTAAATGCCTTGGATGTGCCCTTAGTTTCGAGGGCCTCAACCTCAAACTCTAATTCCGGAATATTCCCCTTGTTCTTGATCCAGTTTTTTTACTTGAGAGACTGACACACCCTGAGCTGCCTTGCCCACATACAGCCACATCTTTCTAGGGACACACGTAAAGCCGTTTGTTTCTCCGTCATTTGCAATTTCGGTATTTGCGCGTTCCGCGTTCATTGCCATTCTGTTTTCGATTGTTGTGAGAAAATGAGTTAGCAACTGCGTTTTCAATCGCATCCCCTACGTCCTTCCTAGTGAAAACTCGCTTTTTTTGAGTTTGAATATTTTGGTTGTTGTTGTTGACTGTTGTGGCTGCTACAGGTGGAAATTCTTTACCCTGGAAACTTTACTTCACAGTTTAATATTCAGTGCACAGTTTTTGTTGAAATTGTACAGGTAAATGCCCTATAGTCTTGTGAAATGATTGTCATAAACGAAGACCGCTATCTTCCAGTATTTTAGATTTTTATTTTCAAATGTTGATATAACCTCAAATTTACTATTTATGGCGATAAATTTGACCAATGGTCAAAGTTACTGTAGCGGTCAAAATTAGGGTTTGTTTAAATTGTTAAATATGTACCAAGGTACTTTTTTTGTTTCAGAATGCCAAAAAGAAGGTATTGTAGCTTCGATAGAGGCGAAAATAAATCCAAACTACAACAGGCGTTAAATATGATAAGAACAGGGAAGATATCAAAGAATGAAGCAGCTAAAACTGTCAACATACCGAAAGGTACCCTAATAAATAAGTCTAAGTAGCTACATACTGGTAAAGTTCATACTGACGCCAGATAAAGAAAAAGCTAGAGTAGGTCACGCGTTAAAAGTCAGCGAATGGGGGTTCCCTTTTAGCCGCATCGATTTACAACATTGCGACCTACTAAACAGAAAGGGAGAGACGGCGCCTCAATTTAAAGAGAACATGCCAATTCTTAGATGGGTCACTAAGTTTATTAAGCGACATGGACAGCTGAGCCACAGATTAAGTCAAAATCTTAAAGTTTAGAAAGCTGAATTAACACCAGAAGAATTGAATAGGTATTTCAACTCACTAAAAGAAATTCTGCTCGTCAATGGAGATGATTTTATTGATCCCAGTAGGATTTATAACGATGACGAAACTAACCTGGCGGACGATCCAGGTAGAAATAAGTTCATTGTTAAAAAGGGAACCAAATATCCTGATCGAGTGCGTGATTCTGCAATGGCCAGTGTGTCACTCATGTTCTGCGGATCCGCCAGTGGGATGATGTTACCTCCGTACGTTGTGTATAAGGCGGAACATATTTGGTCAACATGGACGGAGGAAGGGCCTCCAAATGCACGCTATAATAGAAGCAAAAGTGGCTGGTTCGATTCTGTCATCTTTACAGATTGGTTTTGCCACTTATTTGTCCCAAACGTTAAAAGACCGTACAAGGATGGAAAAATTGTGCTTGGTGACAATCTTGCCAGCCACTTTTCTTCGCAAGTGCTCGAATGCGCTCAAGAAAACGGCATTGTTTTTGCGTGCTTTCCCAAAAATTCAACCCACTTGTGTCAGCCTCTGGACGTTGCGTTTTACGCACCGTTGAAGAGGAAGTGGCGTTATATACTTGATACCTGAAAAAGTAATCAAAAAAAGAAATCCCAGGTTATCCAAAAACACCAATTTCCTCGACTTCTGAAAAATCTCTGCGATTCTGTTTGCCCAGATAATCATTCTACCAATTTGATATCTGGATTTAAAAAGAGCGGGGTTATGCCTTTTAATCCTTATGCGGTGATAAGCAGGCTACCTTAACAAAATGACCCTCAACAGGGTACACAGAATTTAGTTTCTCAAGTCGTTGTGGATATGTTAAAATCCATGAGATACGGCAACCAAGATGTTCCTAAGAAACAAAGGAAATCTAAGATTAACGTCCAGCCTGGTTAGAAGATCTTCAGGCGAAAAATGATATTAATCTAGAACCAGGTTCATCATCCAAACAAGAAAAGGTGGCTAAAAATAAAAAGTCGCAGATAAAAAGAAAACTTAGCGAAATTTCAGAAATAAGTGATGAAAATATTTCCCTTCATTCTGAAACCTCAGAAGACAGCTGTTTTGAAACCTGGCAAGCTAATATGATTAAAAAACCTTCCTTTGATGAACTTAGTGACGAGGATTCAACTGATTAAAATATGAATTTGGTAGATTTTGGGAAAAATTTTTAAGAACAAAATTGATCCTGTTGATCCAGAAAAGGCAAAGGTATTTGCTGCGGGGGATTATGTAGTGGTATCTCTAAATACTGCAAATAACAAAAAGAAATACTATTTTGCTCAAATAACTTCGGTTGCACAAGAATACGAGGTAAAGTTTATGAGAAATAAATATTCCAAATTTATTTGGCTCGTTGTGGAAGATATTTCGATGGTAACCAAAGACGCTATTGTCTTAAAATTAAATATATTTCATGACACTAAACGTGGTTTACTATTTCCTGAATTGGAGCATTTAGAACTAAAAATTGAATAAGTAGGTATTAACATCCTATATCTAAAATTTTTGTTTGTTAGTTAATTAGTCTAGTTCTATTCAGTGTGTACGGATTTTTTTGACTAATGATAATTTATGATTAATGCAATAAACCGTTGTTTTCAACCTAATTTTTGTATTTTTTTATTTTAAAAATAGCAAAATGCTCACCAAAATTTTTTAAACGATTCGGATGGTCAAAGTTATAAGATAAGAGCCCTAACTTTAACTTATCGTCGCTTTTAAATAGCCGGTCAATGTTATATCCACCGTCTGTAACTTTGACCACCCTAGTTTTTTTTAAATTGTCGTTATAAAATGTTGGATTAAAAAATCATAAGCTATATTCTAAGCCCCCATGTACGTCTTTAAATTATTCAAAAATCTTACGCCAAAACGAAGATATTCAACTTCAAAGTTTAAAATCGGTCAATGTTACGTAACTTTACGGTAGTTAAGATACTGTATGATGGGCGGATTCAAGAAATAATGAATAATAACCTCTTTTGCTTCTTCTTCTCGAACTACTGGAGCAAACTGATCGAAAATTGAAGTGAGTCTCACTAAATTACGATTTTTGAGAAGTATAAGTTTTGGAGTGTCCTAACTTGCAATAAAAGAAATCGTTGACATTGGCTCTAAACGACTAATTTGTCTTTATTAAACTGATGCTGAGTTTTTTCCAGATATACCGTGACCTGAAGGATATTCCCGATGTAAGCTCGTAGATACCTAATCAGTATTCCTCAAAATTTGAAATAATATTATTTCGTGCTTCTTGATTCATAGTGATATATTTTATGTTAAAAACACGTTTATATTTTTAATACTTTATGAAAGCAATCCTAGCCTTCATTCATTTACCTATGTCTCCCACTGTTAATAAGAATAAAAAGTACAAAAATTAAATGAGAACAAAAATCTTAATTTTAAACTTATGAGAAAATGGCGAAGGAAAATTTTATTATAAGGAATTGTGCTCAAAATTCGCCAGGGGGAAATTCTGAGGTACTTAAGATACCGTATGATAGAAGGATTCAAGAAATAATGAATAATAACCTGTTTTGCTTCTTCTTCTCGAACTACTGGCGCAAACTGATCAAAACTTGAAGTGAGTCCCACGAAACTACGATTTTTGAGAAGCTTTAAGTTTTGGAGTGTCCAAACTTGCAATAAAAGAAATCGTTGACATTTGCTCAAAAGGCTAATTAGTCTTAAACTGATGCTGACATTTTTTTATTAGACATACCGTGATCTGAAGGATATTCCCGATATACATTCGTAGATACTTGTATTCCTCAAATTTCGAAATAATAGATATTATTTCGTGCTTATAGATTCATAGTGATCCATTTTTTATGTTAAAATTAAGTTTATATTTTTAATATACTATAAAAACATTCTTTCATTCATGGCTTGAACTACTAATAAGAATAAAAAGTTGAAAAAAAATTAAATTAGAAAAATCTTATTTTTCAATTCTTGATAAAATGACGAAGGATATTTATATTTTAAAGAATTGTGCTCAAAATTCGCCGAGGGGAAATTCTGAGGCAGTTAAGATATTGTATGATGGGAGGAATGGAGAAATAATGAATACCAATCCGTTTTGCTTCTTCTTCTCGAACTACCGGAAGTAAATTTATCCAAAACTGATGTGGGAATCACGAAATTACGATTTTTGAGAAGCTATAAGTTCTGGAGTTCCTAACTTGCAATAAAAAAATGACATTTGCTTTAAAACGTTAATTTGTCTTTATTAAACTGATGCTGACTTTTTTTCAGACATGACATACCGTGACCCGAACCTGAAGGATACCCCGATATACACTCGTAGATACCTATTCAGAATTCCTCAAAATTCGAAATAATATTAATTCGTGATTCTAGATTCTTATATATTTTTTATTTGTGCAAGTTACCTATAATTTAGATGTGTTTTGAAAATATTTTTTTGTGTATTACTCAGGATTTATTTCATTTGTTTGCTAAGTTTTTCCAGTCTGTGTTTATTAGTTCTGACTCCATTAATGTTGCTCCGCATTCCCGCTCTTTTGCGGGTTTGAACTTGTCCAATGTCAGTATTAACAGTTCTGTAGTATTTGAGAAGTTATGTCATCTCGACGATGGGAAGGGACCTGGGCCAGATAAAATTTCCCCCATATTCCTCAAGAATGGTAGCTCAACATTGGCAGTTCCTCTTAGTTACATTTATCAACTCTCCTTGAATACGAGGAAATTTCCTGACCTTTGGAAGTGTTCTCATGTGACTCCAGTCTGGAAGAGCGGAGACAGGGATGATATAGAGAATTATCGTCCCTTATCTGGTATTGAATGTATTAGTCTAAGATCCGGTATTAGAAATATATACCCTCATCTGTTATTTGACGATGATAAAGATTTTATGTTAGATAATATATAGATTGATAAATCGCACATGGGTTGCCTAGCTAAATCTGGGGCCAATGCCGTTATACAGGGTGACACAAATTCGCTTCTCACTATTGGGATCTCGTAAACGGTAAAAGATATAGCAAAGTTTAAATTGGGACAAAGTTGCGCAATTTAGTGCCCAGTATTTTGACACTTTGAAGTTTGAGATATCTCGAGTTTTGTTGAGATGCAAGAGAGGATCACTAGTCTCCTGAGGCATGTCCCTCATGAGATTTTTTGCTATACCGGAAAAGAATTTGTTAAATTCTTACGGCAGTATATGACAGCTAATGTTTTTTATATTAGTTACTTTACCTCTTTTTGAATTTATAATTTCCCACATACATTTGCTTGGATTACTTGAAGAGTTTATTGCCCTATCATTTGCCAATCTCTTTGCCTCCCTGATAGATTTTTTATAGTTTTTTTTTAAATGTTTTATATATTACCCAATCATTCACTCGATTGTATTGCTTACATATATCATTTAACAGATGCAAATGTTCTCTCATATCCTTAAGATCATTAGCAAACCAACTGACTCTATTAGCCTGATCCGATCTGACACAGAATTTCTTCTCAGGGAATCATTGCATGTATGCATCCCCAAGTGACTTCATTAAGATACAGAATTTTTCCTCAATAATAATCTCTGCACTGTTCACAAAATCCCACGAAATATCCCCAATGATTTTATAATAATTGTTTAACCCCCCTGTGTAATGGGTCGAAAAACTTTTTTTTCGGACAGCACTTTATTGTCTACCCCAAAATTAAACCCAAGGTGTTGACCCAGATGATCGGAAAGGTTCATACTAAGAGTCTTTGCCAAAAATGGCCTTGTTGTAAAATTTAAAAAGATATTATCCAGGCAAGATTCTCCACGTGTTGCTTCAAAGATTGTTTGTTGAAAACCGTATGACCCCAGAAGATCAAGCAGTACAGACGACTCACCCTGTGTTGTGCCAAACATAACATTGAAGTCCCCTGCCAAAATGATATCCCTTTCCTGTCCAATATGACTCATTACATCCTCTAGAGCAGACAGAAAAGTGCCAACATCCAGGAGTCCTGTATATACATATAACATAAACATTATTAATTAGGACAATACACAATTCTATAAATTTTTCAACATTATAAATATTACAAGCCTCTACATACACAAAATTAAAATTTTCCCTAACTAAAATTACAGTACCTCCACCCAAAGACAGAGTTCTTGTCGAGAAACCTGCAACCTTGTAATCCTGTATATGGAAAGCATCCATCTCATCAGCATTAAGCCAATGCTCTGTCAAGCATATAATGTCAATGGGATTGTCAACCAATGATGCTTCTAGTTCATGAATTTTATTTCTGATAGACCTCACATTGTAATGGAGCAGAGTCGCAGTATTTTCCACAACTTCTTCACCATCTAGTGGTTTGACATCCTTGGTTGAAACTGTGACCTTGCTGTTTGCAAGCGCTGGAGATTAATAAAATGGTTCACCCTAATTCCACAGGGCCATAGATTGGAGGACATTATGGCATCCCTTTTATCCTGAGGAACTCCCAGTCTAAAAGAGCTTTTGGGCTTATACTTCCTTGTAACCATTTTTTCACAAAAAAAATCCATCTCCAAGATCATTTGTTTCCAAATGATTTATTATCATATCCTCAGTTATGGATGGATCAAAGCCTGATAAAAATATCCACGATTTTAGTTGGGCCGCTTTGAGAATACTTGAGAGTTGTTTGATGCTTTTATTGGTTTAGGTCTTATGTTTTTAGTGGGTATATTGTTAGTTCTGCCTCTTCGTGTTACTTTTGTCCAACCTTCCTCATTTTCAAAGGCAGAACCCTGATGTAGACACTCCAACTGCACTGTTGTGTTTTTTTTTTCGATATTTTCTAGCCTGTTTATAATGTTTTTCTCGATAGATTCCATTTTCTGTTTTGCAGCTCAGATATTTTAAGTTTTAAACTCTCAATTTCTTCGGTTTTTTTGTAGTAAAGCTTCACTTACTGCTTTGTTTACATCGGCAGCGCGGGCAGTGTTTGCACACGCTGGGCGTAAAACAAGACTTTTGCTGCCGCTTACGACTTGTAGCCCCGAGTGTAGCCCCGTCATTCGCAATGCACACGATTGATGATAACTTATTTTGCACAAATTACATCTTGCGCAACTTTTTTCCACACCACTTTTGCAATATTTGTACTTTTTGTTATCCTCGTCTACACACACATCTTCACTCGGCGCCATCTTACCAAGCCAAGCTTAGCTAAGCTTCAAATAAATTTGGCAACGTCTGAATATTCTAACCTCATTTTACAATTTTTCGTGACTTTTGTTGCTTTTTGTTATATTTATCTATGTTTATGGGGTTTTGATAAAATTATAATGTCTAATAGATATTGTCTAGATAAAAAAAAAATCATGAGTGAAATCATAAAGAAAGCCGTGTGTCGAACTAAAAGAAAGAAACCCTTTTCATTCTCACTGGCGGTGGACCCCCTCCAAAAACACAAAAACATGAGGGAGATGAATAGATGATATTATTGATTTCAATTTTATATAAGAAAACACTAGTGGGACATCTTAATCCGTTCGACGATGACCCAGATATGTTACCCATTGAACATGTCCAACACAAAGAAAATCATATAATAGAATTTGAATTTGTCGAAGACACAGAAGGACAAGAAAGAAACACAGATGCAGCCTCCAAAGAATTGCCAAGAGATTCATTGCAACAGGTAAAAGTCATTTACAAAAGCTTAAATCTAATTTTTTTGTTAGACATTAGAATACGTGTGATTTTGTGAATTTTGTTTTCAGACGAGTGCCTTGTTCAGCACTAATGACAATGAAGTGAACGTAAGCAAAGATTATATAATG
>MU196309.1:0-11485 GCA_016904865.1 Pissodes strobi
ATATATATATATAGCCGTAAATATCTATGGGTAGCGATTTGAGCTCAAGTCGGTGCGATATCAAGGCGAAAAATTAAATTTGTGAATTTTAATTAGTCGAAATAATTTACTTCCATGGGCTTTGCAGCCACGTACAGTAAAATTAGCATAATCAGCTATTCTAGCCCTAGCCTTTGAAGTATAGATTCATTAATCAAAATGGCAGATAGCAAGAACGGTATGCGATAATATAGATAACCGACTTACAGTGCTAATTATATCTTCATTAATTGAAAGATAGAAAGGGGGAACGGTATACTATAATCTAGATAACTGACTTATAGTCTTAATGATGGCTTCATTAATTAAAATGATAGATCATGAGTACGATATACTAGAAGCTAGATAACAGACTTACGGTCTTAATTATGGCTTAATTAACTAAATAATAACAGAAGTAATTTTTTTTTTATAGAAATCACAATAACCGTTCCGTTAAATCGTTGAGTTTTAACGAATTGACTTCGGTCAGGCATTTTTCTTGCAAATTATTTTAATTTCTACCAAAAAGAGTTTCTAGTACTTTGTCTTAAACACTAAGATATTTTTATGGCTCAGTTTTGTTTTAAAATTAAAACACATCTGATCGTAACTCAAAACGAATAGAGATATTGAGTTGCGGTTTTCATCAAAAGATGGTCTTAAAAACTACAGTATAAAAGATGTACCATTACATTTAACTTTTCGAACAATTTTTCTAAAAGTATTGGACATCACTAGATAGGACAGTTGAGTGCTGACATTTCTCTTTCGAACGATCTCAAGTTCATGAAAATCAGATTATTTTTTTAGAAATTAACCATTAACACTTTCAATTGCTTTCCCCACCCTTGTTAAAGTCGGCACAACAATGAACCTTAAACCAAACTGATGCAGAAGATTTGTAACGGTGTTATTAAAGTAATTGCTTAATTTGGGAAATCTTGGCGAAATTGTCAAATTTAGATATAATTGATCGACAAACCTAACATTATTTTCCAAGATTGTCTGATGGCCACCTTAGTGATATTTTTGTTTCCCGACGGTGTAGGACAAAAAATAGTATTCGAGATATGGTTTTTTGGAATTGTTTACCCGTCACAAAAAGCAGGTCGCGATATAATGGCAATTCTGACAGACAGTGTACAGTTGCCGAAGTCAGGGAAAATAAGTGACGTGCTTTTACGAACTAGACTAACACAAAAAATTGTTAACACTATTCTTTGTCGCTTCCACAAGTTACCAGTTATATAAGCCGGACGGTGAAATGTGGTCGCAATGGATTATCATAAAAGTTTACCACCCACAATTCATCATGGTGAACTTACCCATGGTGAATTGTGTTCCTAAAAAAATACATAATAGAGAACATCCTTAATAAATAGTTTTGTGTGAGTATTACATTTTTTTTTCTGACGCATCACTGTGGAAAACATTTGAGGAGAATTGTTTATCCTTAATTACAATCCTCGGTTCAAACCCAGCGTCAAATAACATGTTCACGCACCCGTCGCTCGTCGAATTCATTACGAACCTTCTTTAGTATGCGTGCCTTCGTCATAAAAAATGCCAAATTTAATCGTTAAATCAACATTTTTCTGTATCGGAGTCGATTCCCTTGTTTGGCGTTTTCGGTACTGCAAAGTTGGTTTAATAATTTGCCACCGGAAAGTTTCAGGGATTAAAATAATTTTGAGAAATTTTATAAAACAATGTTTAATCTTTAAAGTTACAATAACATATATATTACATTATTGTGGAAAGTTTGACTAAATGAATTACTACTGTGCTAAAATGCCTGTAAATCAAATATTTTGTAGGTTTTGGGAGAACCCGATTCGAATAAGTACAAAGTACCCATCCTAGGTTTGTTACAGACCACTTCAGCTAGTCGGGGAGGCAGGGTGATCGTTTATGGAGATTCAAACTGTATAGATACTAGTCATATGGAAGCAAGCTGCTATTGGCTGTTGGAGGCCATGTTAGAATATACGTCAACGTCACACTTGCCGACACTCTTTCAGGCAAGTATAGCTGCAATTTTGGAACTACAAGTTAAGGGTTAAGATTTATTTCAAGGATATTTGTCAAACTATATTTCTTCTTCTTTATGTATTACTGTATGTTAGGGCGAACTTATCAACTTTGAAATCAATCGCTGTCTAAGACTATGGTAAAGGCAAATAAAAATAATAATAATAATTTATGCGTGTCCGAGAACACTGTTTAGTTTAATATAGGAAATATAGATTTTTTGGTGTAACGAAATTGCTTTTGTCCATTCCACAATACTGCTCCTAGTCTTGACATATGCTACACACAATAGTTAATTCATCTAGGTCTTATGTAACATTGGAAGAAATATATCTTCCTTTAAGTTCTCTAGTACTATACGATTTCCAAAATTGCTGTACCAATTGTTAAAATCTGAATGTAGGAGCATGCTGCGAAGGATTCAAGCCGTCTTGAAAGTTCGCGGTGGTCACACTCGGTACTGATTTATTTATTTATTTATTTAATGATACACTTTACAAACACCAATAAACACTAAATTGGTAATTACATGTAAAGGAAAGCCACAATATATACATATAGTTAAAAATATAACAAAAAATAATAATTAGAAAAACAACAGATAAACTCTATATACAAACTAACTATTACCTATATGAAACAGTACCAGCCTCAACTGTGCTTGGGGCACATTAAAAAAATCTAATTTAATTTTATTTAGATAATGGTTACATATGTTCAGCATGCTGTCAATAGGCGAAATACTTCCAGGATTTACTCTAAAAGGATCATACTTTAATTGCCTTAAGTTAGCTTTAGGAACATTAAATTTGATGTGATTTATTAGCATACAATTTCTATATTTAAGGTTATTGACAATAAAGTATATAAACAAAACAGCTTGAATATTTCTTCTTTCTTCCAGCTTCACAAAATTGAAACTTTTTAGCATTGACATGTATGAAACCAAATATGGATAAGCATGATATTCAGATTGAATTTCTTATGTCATGTATTGTATTCGTAACAGTAAAAAATTAAATTATTTATGGCTACATTTTTATTTCATTAATAAAACACAATGCATTAATCTGAAAATGGAAGGGTTAAAAAGAAAGTCATACAACCTTTATTACATGAGATAGAAACTAAATTCAAAAAACAGAGTCTAGCTGACACTTCCGCCAGCCCAGATGATCAGAGACGTTACGTAATTCGGTGGTGATATCTTATATACGGGGGTTTTAAAAAATCAAAAAATAATACTTTATATTTTACCTTAGTTAATACATTTTATTTTTCCTAGCATAGATTAAAGTAGAAGGATGCACCTTTCAGTTTGTTGATGGTGAGAAAGTCTTATTCTTGGATTGGAATTGTTATTTCGAAAAACCTTTCCGCAGTCTATTAAAAGTAGTTAAATCTGTTCGCCGCTGAAGTTTCGATATGGGCCCGGGCATTTATACCCATAATTTTTTTCAGTAAACCACTGTGCTTAGAAAGAGTTCGACAGTCAGATATTATCCAATAAAATACACCTCTAGAGTCGTTGTCTTATCAATACCTTTGTTATAACTAAAAAACGTAGTTGCCAAGAAAAAATTGCCTTTTAGAAATCGTAGGGGTTTGTGCCCTACTCAAAAGATGCTGATTCGTGGTGGCCGGTGGACAAAAATTCTTCCAAACTAAACTACCATTTATTGACTATTTGCGGATTTTAATTAAACTACCACAAAATTACTTTTCTGAAAGGAGGACTATGTGGTAAATCTTGATGTTTTGCTTAATTCATTGGCAAAAATTACTAAAACCTCTATAAAAATCGCTCATTTTTTCTCATAAGTGCGCAATAGCGCGAATAACAAAAACCCATAATTATAAATCAAAAACCTAGCGCGAATCTCAAGAATAACTCTCTGACCAATCAATCGTTTTAGTCTTCACAGCGATATATCCCGACGCAAATATAAATGTTTTGGAGAGCCTAGAGCTCAATCAGTACAAAACTAACATGAATAAAACTACTTAACATAAAGTAAAACAACAAAATAAATGTTAAAAAAGTAATCCTTCCGTGACAATCGATGATGAGTCACCCTCGCTATCGATGTATTACTGTTATTTATCTTCTTATTCTATTTATAATGTATACGCAAAAATATTATTTTTTTAGGATAATCAACTGGAGACCTTATACGGCCTAGCTGACACAGAGCTGCCTACAAGACTGGAGGGCAATAGGCTCTACAGATTTTCCAAAGTCCTCGAGAGTCACTTAGGGGAAACCCATAAAAGGGCATTACCTCAGTGCCCTCATTTAGTCTGGACCAACCCTGTACCCCTGAACAAATCAGCCCCTGGAAATTTATATCGGTCACAAAAACTGCTATCGCTAATGGAAGACGCAGATTTGGCGTTAGGAAACGATAATGTAGAAAATACCATTAAAGGTGAGGTTATGTATTTAGAATAGTCAT
Source organism: Pissodes strobi (assembly GCA_016904865.1). Taxonomy (NCBI): domain Eukaryota; kingdom Metazoa; phylum Arthropoda; class Insecta; order Coleoptera; family Curculionidae; genus Pissodes; species Pissodes strobi. Next base: position 4,509 of record MU196309.1, read on the forward strand.
TCTCAAGCTTTTGTCGTTGTGTAGCACCAGATAATGTGGCGGAGCCCTCTCAAATATATCGCCTGGCTCATTAAATTTAGCAGAGATAAACTGCTGGACATAAATAGCGCATCAAGGAATTTAAAAAAAAATCATGTGCCTCATTTTTTTTAACCCACAACTGAAGTGAAACTTCTGAAAAAGCTATTAGGAATTGCGTTTATACATATTTTTTAAGCTTTTTTCCCTTTCCCCTCAACTTTTACCCCCGTTTCGACTTTTTTTTAATTTTTTTTTGCCTGGTTTTCAATTTTTTTTTTCGTAAACCATTTTTTTCCTTTTTCATTTTTGCCATACCCGATCTCGAGTTCAACTTCTTCGCCTTTTGTTCGCCGAAAACCGCGTTTCCCTAACTTTTTTTTTATTATTATTTTTTCTTATTTCGGTTTATAATACTTTTATTAACTTTATGAACAATTTTTTACGTGTTTTTTTTTTCAATTTTTTTCCCATTTTTTCGAAAATTATTAGGTTACCGGGGGGTATAATTCCCTCCCCCCACGATGACCCCCATTTCCGATCCGAGGCTCCGTTGCAGAGATATCGGCAAAAAACTGTTTTCCCCAAAATCCCCCCTTAAATTAGAGCCTCGGTCCCCCCCCCCCCATATGGTCAAAGGTTGCCACGCACTTTCTCTGTTTAATAGCAGAGAGTAAGAGTAGTTAAAAGATGGGGGTGAGAGGAGAGGCAAAATAGATGGGGGACCGAGGGGAGGCAAAAGAGGAATAATTAGCGAACTCAAATAGATGGGGGACCGAGGGGAGGCAAAAGAGGAATAAATTAGCGAACTCAAAGAACTCTCTCCCCCATAAGTAATGTATTGCCTCATTCTGCACTCTCATAATGAAATAAGTTTGTGCGCACCTGTAAAATCTTCATATATATCCTATCCTTTTTCACTTTAAGAACGAGATATAAAACCTGTGTGTTGAATCACTTATTATGTAGCCTTGATAAAATGCAACGCGGTTATTAATCCCACACTCAACAAGCACGCTCCTTCATAAGGTTTTATATGTAACCTTGATAAAACCTACAACACGGTTATTCAACCATATATAAAATTCTAGTACAACCTTGTAGTTTGTAGTCATGCAGCGTTGCCAACAACACATTGAAGATTACATTGCAATAAGCTTTGATACAAGCCAATATACGATATAGAAACGTAACTTTATTTATAATAAATACTACACTTGCCAATTAAAATAAATACATTACACATAATATTATTGATATTAACGCTAACATTCAGCTCCGAAAATAAACCTATAACTCGTCTATTTCATTCGGAAGAAACCATATTTTAACATTGATGTTCAAATATTATCATTACACATTAATTAAGAAACTAAACAAGCTACCTAAAATTATACATGTCTTTTATAATATTAGAATATATAATTGTGCCACAGATTCATTTAAGGTGTTAATATATGTAAACTACGGCAACAGAGCGGCAAATAAGAAAACAAGCTTGGCAGCTTGAAGTACCAATTAAGGACGGGTTATAAAAGCGAAAAACCGCAATGCAATTTCATTGACATTTCTTTGTTATATGTAATGAAATCTTCAGAGACGCAACAGTCAACGCCCAAAGTGAAACGCGATTTACAATCAGGATTTATTGTGAAAGTGAAATTAAGTTTATATAAAAGGTATTGTGAAATTCTTTGGTCAGGAATAACGTAAATACAATGTAAGTATTTTAATAATTATATATTCTTTTTGAACATAAAATATAGGGTTGCATACTTTTTTGGATTGAATATAGTATTTTCAAAACGAAACTAAAAATACAGGCTTCGGACATAAGAACACTTACACTTCTACTTGAAGTTCTCCCAATTCTTCCTCTGCTAATTTTATCACATCTTATACGATTGTATCTTCTATATATTTCTTCAAACTAACCACTTCAACAAAAAATCCTAATTGTTTCAGCTGAACTACAAACTGCAATACATCAAAATTTTCAAAATATTGAGCACAAGCGGACGCACCTTTGGCATAATATTCAGCAACCTCACAATAAAAGTAAATCCGAATCATAGAAGCGATATCAAGAATTATGAAACTTTGATAGATGCTAATATTTATAGTGAGATTTACGAAAAAAGCTGTCAGCTGCATGTATGTGGGTGGAAAAGTTGTCAGCTGATGCAGTTAACGTCGCGCACACTGCCTTTCGGCGCACCTACGCACCGTACCTTTATCGCCCAGCCGACAACTTCCACCCACATACATGCAGCTGACAATTTTTTTTCGTAAATCTCACTATATACAGTATGTCCGGCAATCGGGTAGACAAGAGGACAAATTGACCATAAATTGCATTTCTCGATAAAAAGTTAAAAAAAGACGATTGTCGTTGAGAAAAAGTTGTTTTTTTATATGGGGTGGCCAAAAAGTTGAATCCAAAAAGTTGAATATTCAATTTTTTTTAGAGGAATTAAATAACTTTATTTTTCAGTTTTCAGCAAAATATTTCTTAAGAAATGCGCTTTAAATCATTTTGTTACGGGTACGTTGGAAACCGTTCATAATTTTTTTCAATTACGTATCTGTATGAAGAAGCGCCATTAGCATAACATTGTATTAAATGTATTCTTTGCTCCGTTGTTAACATTATAAATGAAATACCATTAAAAGTTACCGACTTAATGATGATTTGCTTGACACTGTCACGCACACAACTTGTCAGTGAACGAAAATTGGTGAAATGTAAATTTTACACAAGAAACTTCTTTTTATCCAAAGTTGATGAAAGTCGACATCTGAAAAGATGGAATGATTTGAACCAAAATTCTTATGTAGTATTTTGCTGAAAACTGAGAAGAAAGGGTACTTTATTCCTCAAAAAAAATTTAATTTTTAACTTTTTGGTCACCCTGTATAAAAAAATATTTTTTTTCTACGACAATCATATTTTTTTTTAAAGCAAATTTTTTTATGAAGAATGATTTTTTGTCGAAAACTGCAATTTTTGGTCCATTTGTCCTCTTGTCTACCCCATCGCCGGACATACTATATATTAGCATCTGCCCAAATTTCAAAATTCTTGGTATCGTTCTTGATAGGTTTAAATTATGCGTGGACCACTCGCAAGATGAAAAGTTAAATCAATATTAATCTGATCAGATTTTCAATTAATTATTGCCGAATACACAATTATATGTTATTAATAATGCAATATTGCTTTAAATTATTAATTAATTTTTTTAGTTATGCAAAATTATATTATTTATTTATATAAAAATATGAAATTATGAATGTATTATTCTACTATAAAAACAAAATAGTTGTATTTTCAAAATAAAAAAAGGAAATATTTCAGCTGTTTCATTAAAAGCTATCATTTATATAATAGCAATTTACGTTTAAAAACTGTATCACTGAAAATCCTTACAGCAAAATTCAAGTAATTATTTTAGTAATTTTTGCCGACAATTTACAGAACTATTTAGTGATTTTACAAACATTGGTTAACTTCGATTATATTACGACATTCTGTCGTTGTATATTACGCTGTACAAATAAGTTATAATTACTATAAAACTACGACATTTTACAGTGTTTTTCAAAATTACAGACGACTGTAACGCTGCTTTATTATTTCAATTACTTTACAGTTAAATCACAGAGAATTGTAAAAAGCGTTCCAGCCATGCATGCGCATCAGCATCGATTCATTCTGTGAAACACGACGTGAGGCGTAGGTATAGTTAGCCATTATTTGATAAATAATAGTATATTTGGATTACTTGGTATCGTGTTTACAGTAGCATGTACGCTGCCCTGTATAGAAGGGTATATAAGTAAGTTTTCACGTCTGCTTTGCCTTATTTTTAAATTCGGCACGAAATTTTCAAAGGATGTTAGCAGTACCCTGGAAATGATTCAGCGCTGCCTTTTACAAGATCATCCTGACAGTGGAACAAAATGTAAGAAGGTGAACTCTTAAAAATATATATAAGTAAGCTAAAACAATTCACATAACCTAAATAAATTTTACTTTTTATTATCTTAGGTTCACGAAAAGATCCTAAAAATGTGAGAGTTAGGTATCCGGTTATATAATATGTAAGTTAGCCCTGTTTCTTAGTGGTTTGTTCCTATAATATATACCTATTACGTTTGGTTTACTAATTATAAGCTTAAGTTGTGACAAATTGAGTAACTTTTTATTTCTAGACATTTTTTTATTCTAAAAACATGATACCTTGAATAATATGGTGCTTAAGTTTGGAGTTTGGAGATTTTACTTTTAGTTTTATATATTTAAGAAAAGCATAAGCCCTAATTAAGCTTTTTTTAAATATTTCATTAAAATCCTGTAACATATTAGTTATAGTTACTGAGTTACCTTAGAAACTATTCTTGTAACCCAGGGCCGGATTCACGGCGGGGCAAGCGCAAGCCCCAGGGCCCCCACGTACTGAGGGCCTCCACAAATCTTGGATTCAAAAATTTTATAACAATAAAATTTGTTTGTGTACTAAACTATCCACTGCAATTATGATTTTCAAAAAATTACAAAAAATAGTGGACATTTGTTTTTCAAATGGAAAAATAAAATTATCAATATATATTTACTAATTGAAAGGGCTTAAACTTTTTTCTTTGCCCCGGGCCCCCACATCTCTGCGTCCGGCCCTATGTAACCCGTAGTATACAATACAAAGTACTTACATAAATAAATACCTGTTTTTTCACATTTATAAAAAATATGATGTTTTTATTTTCAATAAAATTATACCGGGGTTTCTATTTTCTATGATGATTTTAAATCAAAGAAATCATCCATATTTCTCTAAGATACTGACTTTGTTTAAGTAGAATAAAACACAAAAACAAATCTCCAAATCTACAGTATCTTTATGTCAAAAACCTATTTCCTAGCATCCCACCCCTAGATTGTCTATTGTTGGTTAAACAGTTGTTACGTAATAAACTTCCAATAATAGTCACAGAACACTTACTTACTCTTCTAGACTTGGTATTAAAACAGAATTTTTTCCAATTCAATAATGGTTTTTTTGCACAAAGGGAGGGTTTGGCTATGGGTTCTTGTTTATCTCCCTTTTTAAGTGAGGTCTTTATGAATGATTTGGAACTTAAAATAATTAATAGTCGTTTTAATAAAAATCTAGTATTTTACAGGAGGTACGTGGACGATGTCTGTATAATTTGGGACGGTAATGATAATGATTTGTCTAATTTTTTAAATTTTGTAAACACCTTACACACGAAAATAGAGTTTACCTTGGAAAAGGAACAGAACGCTACCCTCCCTTTTTTGGATCTCTTGTTAATTAGAAATAAGAACAAGATTGATTTCGAAATATACAGAAAATCGTCCTCTACTGACAGCATTATTCAGTTCAATTCTAATAGTCCTTCCAGTCATAAGTTTGCAACTTTTCATAGCCTTTTTTATAGACTCTTTAATGTTCCATTGTCAAGGTCAGCTTTTAATAAAGAACTTTCTATCATTAAAACTATTGCTCACAATAATCTTTTTCCGATGCGTACCATTAATAAAATGTTTTTTAAATATGTCTCTAAATACAAAATGTCATTTAATATTATTCGAGAAAATAAGACTGCCTCTACATATAGATCTGTTTCATACTTTGGCAATATTTCATCGCAACTGGCCAGAAGTTTTGCTCCTTTTAATATTATTTGTTCATTTAAAACCACAAGTACATTAAAACACCAACTTGTGAGAATTAAAGATAAATTAAGTCCGTTGCTCTTTTCTGGAGTTTATGAAATTAAATGCCCAGATTGTCCAGCAGTATATGTAGGTCAATCTGGTCGCAAGGTTAGCCAGAGAATAAAAGAACACAAATATCAGTTTGTTAAACATTGCGATACTGACATCACAAACACAAAGTCTGCTTTTGCTAACCATTTGCTATCAGAAAAACATTCTTTCCCTCCAGATAACAGCATCAGACTTTTACATAATTGCGAGATGGGGAAAAAGTTAGATTTGTTGGAAACTCTAGAAATAAGTAGAGCCTTAAAAAGTCCAGACGTTTTATGTGTTAACGAACAACAACCATTTGGTAATTATTTTATATTCAATAATCTAAAAGACTAATACATGTTCCATAATTTTGGTTACTTTTTATTTGTTCATGATAACTAACATTTTAACGTATCGTAGGTGTCTGTATATTTATTTTACCTTTTGCCGTTCATTTTAAAGTGTATTTGTCTGGTTGGCTCGTTTATTGATAGATGTCCTTGGCTGTATTGTTGTTAAGTATATATTTTTTAGTTTGTAAACCATTTAAATATGCATAGTCATTAAGTGTTTGTGTTGGTTGTGACCCGGTAAGTTTTTCCATTGTTTTGTTTAATTTTAGATATTGAGGTTTATTTTTAATTATAGGTCTGATGATGCTCTTAAAGCGAAACATGTAACCTAAATCAACAATTTTTTGACATAAAGATACTGTAGATTTGGAGATTTGTTTTTGTGTTTTATTCTACTTATGATGATTTTATATATACATGGTTAAAGTTTTTAGTTCACTTTAAGCGGATGTTTTTGGAAATCTTAATTGACACGTAAATTATTTAGGTAATAGGGGTGCTTTTAGAAAACAATTTTTGTCAACAAATGGAAAGAGCCTTTTGCCCAAATTATATATTAATATTTTACTGGATAGAATAATACATTCATAATTTCATATTTTTATATAAATAAATAATATAATTTTGCATAACTAAAACTTTTAATTAATAATTAAAAGCAATATTGCATTATTAATGACATAGAATTGTGTATTGGGCAATAATTAATTGAAAATCCAATCAGATTAATATTGATTTAACTTTTCATCTTGCGAGTGCTCCACGCATAATATAAACGATACACATTATCAAGAACGATACCAAGAATTTTGAAATTTGGGCAGATG
>JAEQML010076825.1:0-13182 GCA_016904865.1 Pissodes strobi
TATATATATATATAGACATATAAACGCTCTTATACAAGCCCGTACGAGATATATCTATAACGTTGTGAAGCCCGACGCGACGTTGTGAAGCCCAGCTTTGGGCTTCACAACGAGGCCCGAGTATATATCAACCATTCGATTCCCCTAGCCCTCAGCACCCCCCTGCCAAATTTTCAGGGGGGGCTTGACAACGTACTATTTATGCATATGCTTATACGAAAAACTTGGAGAATCTTCCTGTAGGGGGCGCTGCCAAGTATGTAATTTATACTCCAAATTTTTTTATTTAATCGCGCCGTTATCAGGCCTTAAACTTGGCAACACCTTTAGGCCAGGTAACGAACGTAAAATATATTTTACTGAACATACGGCCGGGCTTTATAGCGAACGTAGTATGCATTCATTTTATTTATAAATGTATCCAAGCTTCCAACAACATAGTAGTATTAAAAAATGCCCACCTTCGGTTTTGGTCGTTAGCTCGTTAGTATTGTACCGTGCGTTAAATTTATCTTGATAACATTTTGATTCGCTGTAACTTTTTTGTTTTTAAAGATATCAAGGTAAGCAAAAAAGCAAAATGTAGGGTTGGTGGCCAAGTTTTTTTCTAAGTTACAGATAAAAAAAACACTAACAATTTTCTGACATATACTTTATATATTTTTTAAATGGAACAACCTGTATATTATTACATTTTTGGATTCAGAGAAATCTAAACACATTTCGTGTATAATATCCTATACCTATCTTAAGCTGTTTACGAAATATTGACAGTTGAAAGTCGGGCATTTTGACACTTTGACAGGCTCTAAAATCTAAACTGCACGAGATCAAAGAAAACGGTTTGCACATTCATATCTTGGGTTTTCATAAGCTATCGAATGATAGTATCTTCGAATTTAACCTGCGGATAAAATTAACCGGAACTTTTAAACATCCGGTTAAATTCAAAGTTAGTATCATTCGATAGCTTATGAAAATCCAAGATAGGTATGTGCAAACCGTTTTCTTTGATCTCGTGCGGTTTAGATTTTAGAGCCTGTCAAAGTGTCAAAATGCCCTACTTTCAACTGTCAATATTTGGTAAACAGCTAAAGATAGGTAGGTATAGGATATTATACACAAAATGTGTTCCGGTTTTTCTAGAGAGTCCAAACAAAAATGTAGTAATATACAGGGTGTTACATTTAAAAAAATATCAAAGTGACCCCTAGCACTTTTATTTGATGTTCAATTGTTTTTTGCTGAACATATCCGAATTCGCGAAAGAAAATTACATAAGATGGCTATTTCACTTTTTTTTTTATAAAAGTACAGGGAAAGTAAAAAATCGACTTGTCTAGTCCTCGTTGGACAACCCTGTACATTAATTGGGCCACGTGGAAATGCCGCAAGTACCCCCAGTACTTGCGGCATGTAGTTTGGTTGGAAATTACTAAAATTTGGCAGATATTGGAAATTTGGTAAGAAATGATTTTGGGAATTATTATTTCTAGCCGGAGGTTGATTGTACTTATTTTTATTGCTACTAAAATTGTCTAATTGAAAAGGTTTCTGCAAATGTCTTATATTACTTTCAGAAATAATATAATGTCTCGCTTCAGCTAAATCTTTAGGCTTCATAGCGCGAACTGTGGAGCCTAAAGGTTCCTTTAAACCTGCTAAAAATATTTTTTCTACTACCGTGCGTACAGTACCTACTCACTTTACGCACTCTCTAAGGTACGTAAAATTGGCCTTTTTAATGTGCAGTGTGTAAAATAAGTTATTTTACGCACTAGTGCGTAAAGTAAATCTGACATATTTTTGACATTTAGAGCAGTGCGTAAAGTAATTTAATAATATTTTTGTTTTTTCATATATTTTTCCATAGTAGAAAAAATTTCGAATGCTACTCATGTGTAAAGTACCCTTTTTTATTCATGGGATTGTCGCATTCGCCTACGGCTCGTGCGACAATATTCCCATTCATAAAAAAGGGTCACTTTACACACTTGTTGCATAAATAACTATTAAAGCATGCAAATTGTAAAAATCTTTCTTCACTCTTGCGGTTGCCATATCGGCCTTATCGGTATGCGTATCAATAAAATTATGCAAAGCACTTAAATTAGACATTACACGAGTATATTGCAAAGGAGGTTCATTGGCATGCTACCTTAATTGATCTAAATCGAATAATAGACCATTTTCATCGTTGGTCTCTTTCTTTTCTACCTATCACACTACTCGTACCGATTAACAATCGATGTTTCCGGTTCCATTTTTCGAATTTCGGTTCGTTTTTTGAACAGGAAAATCGACAGGGTTCTCACGTTGTAATCCCTTTCAAAAATCCACCAAGATTGCGCCACTTTATGTCATTGGTCATAAAGAATTACTTTTTAAAAAATTGTTAATTTTATTTAAATTGAAAAAATACAATATTTAAAAGCTGAATAAAAGCGTGTTTATCTTTTACTGTCTATGCCGATTCTGAAATCTAAACTTTCACACAGTTCTTCCTTCAAACATCAATTCTGGGCAAACTGCTTGGGTTGCAATGTTGAGTCAGCTCGGTTCACACGGGAAGCAATGAGAGACGTACATAACTGTGCTATGCCACAAAAAACTTCACATCATCCCCTTTAATTTTGGTATTTAACGTTTTTTTCTACAACGTCAATTGGGAAAGTTGAAGGGGGGTCTATTTATAGTAAAACACCCTGTACGTTATAGCATTTTTGAATTCACCTTAGAATTATAAATAAAGTAATACCAGATTTTTTGAAACTAGTTCTAACCGTTTTCGGCTTACATGTTGCTACTTTGGTTTTTGGAAATTGTAAAAATATGTCACTTCCGGTTAAACGGGAAGTCACTATATATAAAGAATGATATACCATACAAGCCGTTTTATTCAAAACAGTAGCACTTATAAAGCACAGGGTGTTAATGCTAAAATTGTAATTTTTGAAATACCAAAATAGCGAAAGCTGTTAGAGCTAGGTCCTACATATTATATTTGTAATTTTAAGAAAAAAAATATTTTTAGCAGGTTTAAGATTTTTGAGCGCTGTTTCAACTCCCCGATTTAATGATACTACCTACGCATTTATCTGTAAATAACACATCGGATTTAAGATATTCCCATAAGAAAAGAGAGAAGTCAAATTTGAGTTTGTCTTAATTCAACGAATTTGGGAACTGAATTTGGCAATGAAACTAATAGTCGCATCGGATTTAAAATGTGACAGTTCAACTCTTAGAAGAGGATTCAAAGTGAAAGAGAAATGTCAAATACTTCCAAATTCTGCCATGAAAATGCAGGTTTTGTTTTTTTTCTTGCGGGTAGCTTTGGAAGTCTCTGGAATTTTATAACTCTCGTAACCACATATATCCGATTAGTAAATGGCGCAACTAACATATTTCATGTAAAATCACACATTTTTGTAGATTATTAAGAACCCCGTCTACTTGAACTCATTTTTTGCTTACTGCTGTCCACGACTCGTGAAAGAAACCGTGCGCCGACTTAAACTTATATTATAACTAAAAACGATGACACCTCTTTTCAAACGAAAGCTTAAGAAAAAGTAAGATGAAGTCATATAACTATTTTGGCCCATCTTAAGTAGTTTTCACGCTACAGACTGCTAAATTTGAAAAATATCTTTCAACTGTCAATATTTCGAAAACAAATGGGCTGATTTAAAAAAATCAAACCCCAAATAAATTATTAAATGAGCTATCACAATACATACCTTTCCTCTTGAAAAAAGAACTGAGGGTGGTTTTTAGCCCCAAATAAGGGGTAAAATTTATCTAAGATTGAATATTTTTTATAAAATTTGATATAAAAAAAGCGTTATTTTATTTTTTTTGCAAACGCTTGTTTTCATAATATAGGATTTATTGGAATTAAATGTTCCGCCCTGTATATTATTCTGAGTAATCGGAAGAATGAAGTTATTATACTTTTGAACGGACATAGTCAAGATGCCCTATTTTATATTTTTGTTTTCTGATTCTTTAATAATTACGTAATATTGTAATACAAGTTCGATATGTTTAGTCTCAGTGTTTAACTCTAAAATGGGTGAATAGCCGACATTACGAGCTAAAACGTTATAGCGACGATTGAATTGTGACTATCAAACGCCACGATTATAGTAAATGTCAAATAGTTGTGGTAAACTCCTATAATTTAATAGACAGAAATACCTACCTATAACTACCAAAGTTTGACATTTTCAGATGTGGCTAAAAATATCCTCAAATGGAAGCTTAAGAAAAAGTAAGATAAAGTCATATAAACTGTTTTGGCCTATCTTAAGCAGGCTGCCAGGCTGCTAAATTTGAAAAATATATTTTTAACGGTCCATATTTCGAAAAGAAATGGGCAACTTTTTAAATATCAAACCCCAAAATAAAATACTTGAAAGAACCTGTCAAATGAGCTATCACAATACATATCCTTTCTCTTGAAAAAGGAACTGAGGGTGGTTTTAACCCCAAATAAGGAGTAAAATCCATGTAAAAAATAACATTCATATTCATGTTCCACCCTGCATATTATTCTGAGTAATCGGAAGAACGAGATTATTATACTTTTGAACGGACACAGTCAAGATGCCCTAATTTATATTTTTGTTTTTTGATTGTTTAATAGTCATGTATTATTGTCATACAAGTTCGTTGTGTTTAGTCTCAGTGTTTAACTCTAAAATGGATAAACAGCCGACATTACGATCCAAAACGTTATAGCAACTATTGAATTGTGACTATTAAAATGCCACGATTATATTAATTGTCAAATAGTATAATTAAATAAACAGAAATAAAAAATCCTACCTGGTAGTAATACCAAATAGAGTAGCGTTGATGGGATATTACTACATAATTTGACGGAGTACGGACATGCTTGCATACTATGAGAAATTACAAATATAATGAAGTGATATTTTAAGGGAAAATATTTGCCTATTATGTTTCTGAATTTAACCTTGAATCTAAAAATAACTCGGGCGTCACAACGAACGTATTACATAGTTTGGGTTAGTAACGACGGGCTTTACAACATGCATTTTACATATTTTGTGAAATATGCACGGTGGTTGATATTAAGCAAAGTTCTCGAATTAGTATATGTACCGGGTGTTTTCTTATATTTTGCGCCACCAGTGGAACTTCCATTTTTCGAGAAACTTTAAATAGGAAAGCTTTAGCGATTAACAAATGATTATCGGAAATCTGTAGACTAATGTCAACTTTTATTGAAGTGAAAACTTCTTTAGCGCCGCGTCATTGGGAGTGATTTGAGACTCGATGAAATAGAAAAAGTGACACTATTAAAAGATATAGATCTATAGGATGTAGCCTGCGAGGGAATGAAACAGAACACAGTTCCGGTAACACATATTGAAGCAGGAAAATTAAATGTTATTTTCATTTAGTGTGTTAATTTAAATGCCAAGAAGCTTCTAGTTATTATGAATATGCATGCAAAGCCGCATAACTATTAAAATAATTTATTATATTTCCGAATAAGTTCGGAGTTAGAGTATGAGTATGCCGCTTATCTTTTAAGAGATAAATTAAAATAGCATTGTTAGATTTAGGTACTATACAAATATTAATTTTTATTTCGATGACAATCGGCCTAAATACCTTCAAATATCTATTTGAAAAGTGAATGAATCTTCACGTCCCGTCAGACTATATTATGGATCATTTGTAATTAAATATGTTCTACACAAAGTCAGGATAAATTAATTATCTGATTTTGCCTAACATACTTCGAAGATGATCATAAATGAAAGTAAATTTTACGTGTTTGCCAAGAGTACAAAGTGAAAAGTAGTCGTTGGATCACTGAAGTTAAGCAACGTCGGGCGTGGTCAGTACTTAGACGGGTGGTAGCTTGGTTTAGTTTTATGAAGGTTCCACTTCTACCGCGTGTGAACTCTTTTTAATTTAATATAGTTTTCAATATCGCTCTGCTGAAGTTTTTACTTCTGCTGTGCGGTTTTATGCACACACCTTTTTTAATAAAACAGCCTGCATATTATTATAATTTTGTATTATACGTAAGATTCTAAACAGATTTCCTGTGGGATGTCATTCTTTTTTAACGAGATATCTGATGACACTGACTGACGATTGGCACCATGAGTACTAAATTTGATACCTTGGATTGATAGTACCCACCAAGGTACCAAATTTTGATAAGTAAGCACCATTAAATAGTTTTCTAAATGTTAAGATAGGAATGTGAAACGAATATTGCTTTATCTCTGAACGTTTTCTTGCTACAAAGGCACAAAAGAGCCAAAGAGCCTATTTTCATCTGTTTATAAATTCGAAACTATTCATTTCATAAGTATGACATCATATATAGAATCTGTATAGAATATTACGTATAATAAACAATTATAATAATACACAGGCTGCTCCATTTAAAAATAGATAAGGTTGATCCAGTGCAACTATAATGACCTCATTAGCAATATTTATTAAGCGTACCATAAAAAGCCCAAGAAGACAAACACAATATTCTCCTGAAACTATTATTTCAATAACCTTGAATCTAAAAATAGATACTAAAGTGCTAATAGCTATAAATTAAAATGGCAACACCGCTGGGCTTTCCAGTGTTACTTTGATGTATATTTGAAAACAAGTGGGCTTTTGAACAACCGTAAGATATCTTTTTTGGGCTTCGGAACGTCAAAAAGTTTCTATTCGCTTTTCTGTAAGGAAATCATTGCCCCTCTCCTTTCCCCTCTATAGGTTTTCGATGATTTTAAGACTATAGGTAAAAAGTATACTCGCCTAAACGCCCTGCATCTGCCGGGCTCCAAAACGCCCCATTGGTCTCCGGGTTTTACTTCGTACTATTTATAGGTATATATATATCTATACACGATGATCATTTATAATGTCCCCCCCTCTTAACTTTTTTGTTTTTCGCCTTAGACAAAAATGTTAAATACAAAAGTTGTGCAGAATAATGTAAGCTATTTGCATAATACATTTATATATATACAAGGTGTTGCAGAAATGAGTGGCAGGTTAAAGTTATATATTTTTAAATGAAATACCCTGTATATTATTGATTTATTAGAATCTCCTAAAAATCCTGAAAACTATTACATTTAGGACGTATGAAGCATTTTTGGAAATTAATTTCTATATGTAGTGGAGGTCAAAGAGTGTAATTTTTTTCTGTCAAAGACCCTGTATATTGTTAAATTTTTTATACGTGTTCTATACTTAGGTTTAATTGTTTTTTTTTTATTTTGACGTTTGAAAATTAATATTTTGGACATTTTGCCGGCCGTTACATTCTATGCGACTTGGCTTAGAGCAGAACGGTTTCCACTTTTCTGTCTTAGTATTTCACGAGATACTTAGTGGTACCACTTTCCGGTCTAACCGTAAGTACCAATTTTCCGCGATAAGTAAGAAAGTCCGCACCTTCTATTAGCGTATGATAAACTATGATAGGAAGGTGCAAACCATTTTGCCCGGCAAAGTGTCCAAAATGTTAATTTTCAAACATCAATGTCTAAAAACCAATTGAATTTAGGATTAAAAATATAGTAAAAAAAGTGTCTACAATGTTGAAAAAGAATCCAAAATATTAATAATACACGACGGAAATAAAACTTTTTGATCTCCTTTATATTGTAATGAATGTCCAAAGTTGCTTATACGCCCAAAAAAGTGCTTGTAAATATATAATTATAACACCTATAATTTTCATTTTTCTGTAATACGTAAAATAAAACAGTTAAGAGGGAGAGATTATACGTGATCACCCTATACATGTTCATCAAGTGGATATTTATACTGACTTATTTCGTATGCTGGAGCAAGTTTGAATGCAGAAAAATCCCATATTAGTATAGGCGGTCTAATACTCACTATTCTAAAAAAAAAAACACAGAACCATCAAATATATTTCGTCAACTTTTTTCCGTCGCGTCGTATAAGCATTTAATATTCTTACGAACAATGAATATTTTATTACTGGAACAATAAGAGAAATTTAGAAAAGCCATTGTCCTGTACTTTTAATAATGTATATGTCAAATAAGGTAAAATATGACTTTGATTCTTCGTATGATAAAAAAAACGGAAATATCTTAGTAAAATGTAACAATAACTCTATGGTTTCTATAATCAGCAACCAGAGTCAAAAACTACGATGTTTTATATGTTGTTAAGACCCTGAGAGTAGTTTATATTATGCAACTTTACAACCCTGTTGCTCGAAAAGCTTCCAAATTCTGGCACAACTCTCAGTTTTTTCGAAAAACTATCTTAAGAATGCGTTTTCAGGTATCTTCAATCTATACTTTTGTAAAGCGAACTAAATTTCCTACAATTTGGGTCCAACCCGAGGTCTATTGGTTGCGCAGATACAGACAGTCAAACATGGGCAATTTTTTTCAAGAAGTGAAAATTTATCGGTAGGGTCATTTTTGAAGACACGTACTGGCTAAACTAATAGAGTCATAGCGAAAAGTCATAAGAGAAGAATTTGTAGATTGTAGAGACTTAAATCAGCTTCATTTTGGTTGGATGAAAGGATCCATTATAAAAAAAAACCTAAAATTAAGGAAAGTGCTTTAATATTATTAAATAAAGATTAATGTGTTGCTTCAGTTTCTGCTAATTTTAACAAGACATAGTTGCATTTACTTAAAATTGAAACTGACAAGGGATACTTAAAAATTAACTAAACCATTAAATAAAATGTATTGAATTTTTCCAAAAAAACATAATACTTACCTAAAACTTACTGATAACACCTCAGTTTCATATTAACCTAACAAACCAGTAATTAAATTATATGACATTATCTTGTCATTTTGTCAAATTCAAAACTTGACAAAGTGCACGAGCTTTTTACTGTTTCCCTATTCTTAACGTTATCATTTAATTTATTAATTATTCTCATTTTTAGATTTCTCGTTTTAGACAACGAGTGTAGATTTTTTCCTCGAAACGTCAAGAATTTTAAAGTTTTTTAGGCTTTTCAGTTTCTAAATTAGCACTTGTGCAATTTGCAGCTTAGGGCCAAGTCCGCATCGGCCCTAGAAATGTTCCATTAAGTGGAGAAATAGGTAACAATTTGTCTCACAAACATGGTTCCTCCACAGCAAATGAAAGAAATGAATTCATTATTTATAAATGCAACTTGACTTTAAGACGCATCCGTTGTTTGATCAACCTGACCAAGCCACAAACTTTACAAATTGTCAAATATTTAAAAAAAAAATATTTCTTTGTACTGAATATTATTTTTAGGGCTTTAAGTAAACAGAAATTATGTAGGCATGTAACGTTACTTTGTTTTCATTTTCTATCCTTGGTCGAAAATGGGTTAAATATTTTTAGGGTTTTAAATACACAAAATGTATGTATATGTAACGTTATTTTATTTTTAATTTCTATCCTTTATCGGAAATGGATTAAATAAAATAGAAGATTTTTCCTTAGTTTCTATTTTTCCTCAAAAAATTGGATATTAGTCAATTTGTTTAGGCGACCGCGACGAGTAATAATATTATAAACTGCTGGATATAAATATTGCTTCAAAGCAATTTTTAACAAAATTTAAATACTTATGACTATTTTAATTACCGCAGAATATATCAAGATGCGGTTTTCGATGTTCCCTTGTTTGGTCCGTAAGGTATGTTGCATAATTTCATACGCGATTGAGAAAAAATATGAAATATTAAGAAATTTACAAAATACAAAAAATAGCGTTTTTTCGAAAATTTCGGCTTTTGTGTAAATTAAGTCTTAACGTGACATCCTGTAAATCAGACCAATATTTGTAACATAAATTATAAACAGCGTTAACAATTATTAATTTAACAATTAAATTAACAGAAGTTATATAGAAATTCCGAACAGCATATTCAATATTTAGAAAGATATATATAGCGTAATGTTGTCCCAATTATCATAATAATATGGCCGCCCTGTATAAACCATGTTTATTTTATGACGAAGTTTCACCATAGAAATTACTTATTTACATGGAAAAATTCATAGTTCTTCGCAAAGATGCAACCGGGAGGACATTGAAAATGATGAATAAAAACGCAAAAATGTGATTTGTGTTGAAATTCAAATAGTTTCTAAAGGCAGAGTTTAAAAAAGTAAAAATACAAGCACGAATGTTTATAATACATATAATTAAAGAAATGCATTTTTAACAATAATATAGGATATGATCATAATTAAAACAAAAATAAATAAAAATGGTGCAGATATGAAGACTTAAAAAATTACCATTCACGTTTAGATAGGAAAATCGATGAATACTTATATAATTAGCCATAACGTTACTGTAATATTTTTAACCTATTAGGATTCGTTTCAGCCCGTTTTGGTGCTTTTGGTGCTTTTGGTTACTTTTGGTTAGTCGTTCAATCAACTTTCAGTTAGTTTAGGTTAATTTATTTCAGTCATTTGAACGGACGCCGATACGTTATAATCAAATTTTTTTTTTGGTTAGTCATAAAAATTCGGTTCCTTTTGGTTAGTTCCACCTTACTTTAATTTTTGCAACCTATTCCGATACGTTTTAGCCCGTTTTGGTGCTTTTGGTTACTTGTGATTAGTTTTGGTTAGTCATTCTTCAATCAGCTTTCGATTAGCTTTAGTTAGGTTTAAATTATTTTAGTAATTTGAACCGGTTACGATACGTCATTACCAATTTTAATGTTTTTGGTTAGTTTCGGTTAGTCACCAAAATTCGTTTAATTTGGGTTAGTTTTAACTTACATCAATATTTTTAATCTATTTCGATGCGCTCTAGCCCGTTTTGATGAATTTATTTACTATTGGTTAGTTTTGGTTAGTCGTTCAATCAACTTTCGGTAAAGTTCAGTTAGTTCTTCTAATATATTTTGGTCATTTGAACCAGTGCCGGTGCGTTATAAACAATTTTAATGGTTTTGGTTAGTCGCCAAAATTCGGATAATTTGGGTTAGTTTAACTTACTTCAATATTTTTAATCTATTTCGATACGTTTTAGCCCGTTTTGGCGCTTTTAGTTAGTTAGTCGTCCAATAAACTTTCGGTAAAGTTCAGTTAGTTTTAATAAATAGTCATTTGAACTGGTTCTGGTACGTTATAAGCAATGTTTTTGGTTAGTTTTGTATAGCCTCCAAAATTCGGTTAATTTGGGCTAGTTTTAACCTACTTCAATATTTTTAATCTATTTCTATACGTTTTAGCCCGCTTTGGTGCTTTTAGTTTGGGTTACCTGCAATTAGTGCCAATTTATTTTAGTCACTTGAACCGGTTTCGATACTTTATAACCAATTTTAATGTGTTTGGTTAATTTTATTTAGTCGGCAAAAGTTAAGTTCTTTTCAACTTACCTTAATATTTTAAATTTGTTCCGGTATGTTTTAGCACATTTTGGTGCTTTGGTTACTTTTAGTTAGTTTTGGTTAGTCGTTCGCTCAACTTTCGGCTAATTTTAGTTAGTTGTTAATTAATTTTAGTCATTTGAACCGGTTCCGATACGTTATAACCGATTTTAGTGCTCTCGGTTATTATTGGTTAGTCACTAAAATAAGGTTAATTTGAAATAGTCTTACTTCAATATTTTTGATTTATTTCGATACGTTTTAGCCCGTTTTGGTGCTTTTAGTTATTTTTGGTTAGTTATTGAATCAATTTTCGGTTATTTTGTGTATGTTCCAATTTATTTGAGTCATTTAAACCGGTTCCGATACGTTATGACCAATGTAAACGTTTTTGGTTAGTTTTGGTTAGTCGCCAAAATTCAGTTAATTTGGGTTAGTTACTTATTTAAATATTCTTAAATTGTTCCGACACGTTTTAGCCCTTTTGGGTATTTTAGGTTACTTTTGGTTAAACATTCACTCAGCTTTTGGTTAGGTTTAGTTACTTTTAATTTATTTTAGTCAATTTATCCGGATCTGAAATATGGAGATCGGTGGATCTGAACCATTTTTAATGTTTTTGGTTAACTTTATTTAATTCAGTTATTTAAGTTAGTTTCAACTTTCCTTACTATTTTTAATCTGTCGATATGTTTTAGCCTTTTTTGGTGCCTTTGGTTAGCTTTGGTTAGTCGTTCAATCAACTTTGGGTTAATTTCAGTTAGATTTAATTTATTTTAAGATGATATTTCGATACGTTTTAGCCCGTTTTGGTGCTTTTAGATACTTTTGGTTAGTCATTCAACCATTTTTCGGTTACTTTCAGCGTCGATTGCTTCAATCAACGCTTTCAGTTAGTTTCAATTTATTTTAGTCATTTGAACCCTAACCCAAACTAACACGATCTCTCACGCGTATGACATCATATGTGGCAAATGTAGCATGCACTTTTTCACGATTTGAGGCCCTATTATATTAGGATAACAGAAACATTTTCAATGTTCAAAGCTGCAAAATAGCCTGTGCCTCAAAATATTTTTAGTAAAATGCTATAGGATTGCATGTGTACGCTGCTCTACAAACTAAACTGCTCGTCATAAAAAAAATAACGCAATTTCAGCATGATTTTCAAATTCCTCTAGTTCGAAAATAAATTGGCGGATTTTAATCACCTTTGGATCCTGAAATCTCGTTTTGTTTCAATTTTAATTGAGAAAACCGCTTGCTTCACCAAGGATATTTGGAGATGATACAGGGTGAAGAAGAAAGTGGTACAAAAATTTAAAAGTTTAAATTTTTTGATTCATCGCATTACCTATTTTCCTTTCTGTTCTGCGTAATGGAAAATCGGAAAAGCAGAAATTTTTTAAAAAGTTTGATAGTACCTGTATTAAAAATGGTTTGTTTGTCGACAAATATTCCTATTAATTCAATTTTAGAATTTCTTTCATAAAAGTTTTTGACATTTTGCACTGCTTTCTTCTCCACTCTGTATTATATCCAAATATCCATAATGGCGCAAAATTGTCTCTTAAATCAAATCTAAACAAAACAACTAAGCTAGTTAAAATCCATCATTTTCAAACCAGAACAATTTAAAAAGAAAATTGTTTTTTTCCCTTTTTTGCGGAGCAGTTTATGTAGGCAAGGAAATAAAATCGCTGGGCTGCTTGCATATCAGCGATTAGATTTAGCAGTTTTAAATTATTTATTTTAGTCTCTAGTATAATAAATAAAAAGAAAAAATATTGTTCCAAGAACC